>OU896713.1:43208910-43284106 GCA_918026855.4 Phaedon cochleariae | reverse complement strand
GAAAATTGCAAGAGTACAACCAGTTCTCAAAGAAGGCATAAAAAATCTACCTATCAACTACAGACCCATTGCACTGCTATCTATTATTCCAAAGATCATGAAGAAAGCTATCAACATCGAGCTCATGAAATACCTGGAACATTCAGCTATTATCAACGATAGGCAATATGGCTTCCATCATCAGAGATCCACTGGTGATCTGCTCGCAGGTGAAACCTCAGCCGTAACACTCGATATCTTCGAGGCATTCGATCGAGTCTGGCACCACGGACTCCTCGCGAAGCTTTCATCTCATCGCCTGCCTCTCTAGCTATGTTCTCTGCTAGCTAGTTTCTTCCCAATCAGGTGTCTCCATGTAGTGGTCGACGAAGTTTCATCTGACTCTCTTATTATGAATGCTGGTGTTCCGCAAGGACCAATTTTAGCACCAACACTATTCCTTCTCCATATCAACGATTTGTTGGGAGCAACTTCATGTCCAGTACACAGCTTCGCGAATGATAGTACCCTCCATACCGCCTTCTCTTCCAGGGCTCCAATACCAGCCAGGCAAATAAAAAAAGAACTAGGGAGAAATGTTGACAACATAACTATGGACTTATTGGTAACAATTCTCGAATAGGGATCCAATGACTTGGTAGATTCCAATGCAAACAAAACACAGCATGCCTTTTCTCTAGAAGGGCCGATTCCACTGTGCCCAACATAAGAATGTCAGAAGTAACCATTTTTTTGAAGACATTTATTTCGATGCTTGGTATTACTATCAGCAATAGCCTTTCTTTGGGAAATCACGTGAGATCAATAATTGCTAAAAGTGCATTCTAAAAAATTGGTTTTCTGTTTCAGGCCAGGAGCTTTCTCACTCTCAGTCAGCTGCTCATAATCTGTAAGGCACAGATCCGACCTGTCCTGGAATACAGTTCCCATATTTGGAGTACAGCACCCAAACATACCCTGAAAAGGTTGGATTCTGTCCAAAAAAGGGCAGTTCGTCTCGTGGGTGATGCATCGCTGACAAACTCACTCACTTCTCTGGAACACCGTAGAAGAGTTGGAGATCTGGCTCTATTTTGAAGATGTTCTCATGGACGATGCTCTCCTGAAATATCAACAATTGTTCCTCCCTTGGCAGTCCTCGCGAGATTAACCCGTCGAGTTGAGGGCTTTGCACCCCTTCGTGGTTACTTTGGAGACCTGCAGAACATCACTTTCCAAAGACTCGTTCATCCAACGAACAGCGAGGCTCTGGAATACATCGCCAAGGGAGGTGTTCCTTGAGGCATATAACCTCCAGAAATTGAAGAAAATCACCAATTCCTACTCCATTTCCCTTGGTTTCGACGATGTTCTCTGTACATTACAGGATATCTCTTTTTGTGGGTACAACAACATAAAAGTTAGTATATTCTTTTGTTGTCAACTTCTCCATATATATATTGAGCAACTCATTACCACAACTTGGTCGTCTTCAGAACAGAAACAATCTTTGAATATTTTTGCAAATAAGTAGAGTACCCCAAGAACTTCGTTCTTTCGTTGTCAACCTCGTAAGATGTCGAACAGCACTTTATCAAGACTCCTTCATCCATAGTACGGCTAGGCTCTGGAATTCTTTGCCTGTGGAAGTATTCCCAACAACATATAATCTCCAAAAGTTCAAAAAAAATTCCAATACCTACCTCCTGTCCCTATCCTCCCTAGGAACGCACGATGTTCTTCGAACATTATAGGGATTCAGTTTCGTGCGCTCCAAGCGATAAAAAAAAAACTCCAAAAGAGCAGAAACATTCCAATACCTTCCTCCTCTCCTTATCCTACCTAGGTACACAATTTGTTCTTGGAACATAATTGGGATGCCTTTTCTCGCGCTTTGAAAAAATGTGAAATTCGATATCCCATTGATTAACACGCGGAAGGAATCCATAACGTGCATGGGGTGAGGAGATTTCGACTAGGCGTTTCAACTCCTATTATATCTTGATTTCTCCGTTATTCCTTGCAATCATCGCTAATTGGCAATCCTGATTTTTTTCCTATTTGTAAACCATCAGAAAGTTCATTTTTGTGACAAAAATACAGCATAGAGAGAAACTAGGAAGTTTTAATAACGTTTCGGCTGAGATTCGAAAGTTCCACAAACGGGTCGCAACTTCAAGTGATTCTCTCCGTTTTCATGTGGAGCGAAGAAAGAGAGTTCACTGAGTGGAAAGATTCGAATTTTCCGGAAATTTTCGTGACGATTACGAAAGTTGACTTTGTATAGGGGCATTACGGCGGACGATAATGTCTCAAATTTGCCGTACCATGTTTATTTGGCGTTCGATAGTTGCGTAATTGTAATTGATGTGAAACCTCATAGAACAAATTGTTAATCATTCAGTTAAGAAAAATCATTGAAGCCCTTTTCGAGGAAGAGGGAGATTCACTTTATAAACTGGCATAATTCGCGTTCTGTGACAAACTTGGATTCATAATATTTTCAAATCTTGAAGTGTTCAGTCGATTTCATATCAGAATGAATGTAAGAGGTGTCACGGACGAAACTATTGAACCCATATCAATCACTTGTAGTAACTGGATCTTCAATAATAATGAATTCCAGTCATTGCACATTGACTAATTTTGTTGACATAACAAAGTTTTCACCGCTGTGAGTTAGTTATATCAATAAATTGATATGGAAAATGAAATACCAGTAAACTATGGATCACACTCTAACCAGTCAATACAGGCGGAAAATCGAAATCTCAGGGATATACCAACATCAATAGGAACTGAATTTAGATATCAATGTCAATCTGTCAACATTACTGCAATATCTTATTGCAACCTCCTAAATATACCGGGTGACACAGGGTATCAGACAACCCCTGTTACTTCTTCATTCGTTAACAGATTTCTCTGAAAATTGCTACAGTTGAAATAAGCAACCATTTCAGATTTGATCACATCAGAATCCAATATGGCAGACCTTCAGTTCGTATGAAAATGCCAGCAACTTTGTTTTTTGAAATAAAAGGCCCTGTGTATTTCCACATATTTGAGCTCAACAGGTCAAAACAAGTGCAATATTTATGTCAAACGTAATTTTCTTGAACACATTGAAATTATTCGATCTAAGAGGAATTTTATGAACTAGTTGTTGATTTTTTTAGTAGTAGTAGTAGTAGTTTATTTAGCAATATTCTGCTACTCATTTCACAACAACAATACAATATTTAAATCTAATATAATATACATATATACACATACATACACACACATACATACACATATATATATACACACATATATATACAATGATTACAAAATCCTTATTTCATTCAAACAAATATTTATAAATAATTTCTCATTCCCTAATACTTTTCTTTCACATATTCCACAGCCTTTCTTCTGAACTCATTGAACATATTAATTGATCTTATATACAATGGTAAATTATTATACAGCACTAGTCCATTATAAAAAATTGACTGCTTTGTTGATGTCTTCTTCACAGCTACCACATATATATTGGAAGCCGTTCTAGTGTTGTATTTATGAATTTCATTAACAAACTTGATTCTATCTGACATATACCTTGGAAGCATTTTGTGCAATATTTTGTAAATAAATAGAACAACATTAAAGACCAGTCTTTGATTTATACTCATGAAATGTAAGCATTCTAGCATCGCATTTGTTGAGGTATACTTATTTACTTTCAATATAATTCTCATAGCTCTATTCTGTTGTATCTGTAATTCTTTTTTTTCCCCATCGTTACAATAATAAACAATGGTGGGGCAGTATTCAAAGAGGGGAGCTATAATGGCCTTATATACCGTAACTCTGGAAAACATCGACAAGCTCTCACTAATCCTATAAAAGTAATTTATCCTCTTACTAATTTTATCGAGTGTATACCTAATATGTTTATCAAACTTTAACTTGCTATCAATAATTAATCCCAGATATTTACATTCAGAAACATACTCCAGTTCTTCATTGAATAATTCAAGCTTAGTAACTGTTTTTGAGTCTACATTTGTTCCAAATAGCATTACTTTTGTTTTTTTCGTATTCACAAACAAGAAGTTATCTTCTAACCATTTTTCAAATTTTATCAATTCATTTTGCATCGTATTGCATACCTCATCTACTGATTTCCCAGATACTGATATTACCGTATCATCGGCAAATAAGTTGACTGTTGTTTCTTCATCAAAGCAATTCACAATATCATTGATGTATGTGATGAACAAAATTGGGCCGAGTACCGACCCTTGTGGTACTCCAAATTCAACCTTCTGCTTCTGTGACACATAGTTGTTAATTTTCACTTGTTGAGATCTATCATTCAGGTAATCTTCATCATTTTTCATCAAATTCAATTTGCTACTGCACCGATATATTTACAAAAATACTATGTGATTGTTTCCCCTATGTATTTCCCAAAGAGACATGTAGGCGACCCATAAGAGTTCCATTTGGAAAACATTGTTTTTGTATCAGAATGTGATGTGACTGAAATGATTCATTGATAGGTGCCACAAAATATTTTTTCAGAAGACATTATGTCTCTATGTTATGTGCGACTAATTGTGAATAGCCTTGACTACATCTCGTTCATCCACGAGATGAAAATAAAGAACAGTTCGCAATTGATTTAGACTATATTTGAAAATATACAGGGTATTTCACTTGGAACAACAAAGTTACTGGCATTTCCAGAAGATACGGAAGTCTGCCATATTGGATTTAATTATGATCAAAGTCGAAATGGTTGCTTTCATAACTGTTTTGGATGCCAGAAAAATCTGTTCACGGATGCTAAAGGTAAGGAGGTGGTTCGATACCCTGTGTCACCCGGTTTACCTCAATAATAGTTATCTCGACGACATCATATTATATTATCCCTACGATGTCATTCTGCGACATCCCTCAGATGTACTAGTACTCCAACTATTGCGAATGATGTCATCGATTATCAGGTGATAATGAGAGCGATATAGTGTCTGCTCATTTCATTTAATGAATACCATATTGCCTGTAGGTTGATCAACCAAGTAAATCACCAATATCTATGAATTTTTGGAATTCTCCTTTTCTGGTTTCAATACGATGGAATATTCGGAATATTTCGATATATATGTCATGTATGCGTGCAGCATAGACAAATCAGACGATTCACCCGCAAATGTCACTGCGCTCAATGGTACTTTGAGAACTTTGAGTAGACATTAAGTGATTTTCAGTGACATCCTATCTGGAAAGTTTTGAGAAAGAAGAATATAGGTGTAATGAGATATATCAAATTCCACTCATCTCTGCATTTCTCTCATTTACAGATGAAGTAAGAGACAATTCTAAAAAAATGCAGAGGAATACATTCCTCAATATACAATATCTGAGTAGTATCATATCCTATGATACAATGTAAGTTGAGTCTCTTCTCCACAAGAATGACAACCAATTGCGAAATGATTAAACTTGAATTGCAGTCATCTGAATACTACATTTCTGTATTGATATATTATCACATCTCTTGTCGTACTCGTACCGCTGGTTACGGAATATTCCATGTAATTCCACACGTTGTTCAGACAGCCGATTCATCATTGTTACAGTCTGGGTTAGTTAACGTGAGGTTACATCTGAGTGGGGTGTACATTGTCCTTCCACCGTTCAAACGCGTCTTTTGTGGCTCAGCCCTAGGGGTGACAGTTCACATTACAATTCATTTATTTTCACGAAGTCCATGATTTAATGAGGTGAGCTATCCGTGGAATAGGTAAGTTTTGAATTGATGAAATCGAATATATTGTACCATCTCAATAAAGCACACTATATCAACAGGACCTCCTATGAGGATCCAAAATGTCCAGAAATTGAATAATTCTGTCGGGATATCAACAGGTTATCCTCAGCTGAACCCTAAGATTCTCAATATTCAATAAATGTTTGGAAATTGTATATCCTATGGGCAAACCAACTGTTCATTCCATGGATATCCAATAGGAATAACATCATCCCAAATACAGCCCTCATGGATATTCTTGGGTCGACCAATATCAGAAACCCATTGTCATTCTTCCTGGATCATGATTAGTTCCATATGGGTGCGCATCCCATCATTCTCCTCCACATCATTCTTTCCCAGTCTGTCAGTCCACTCCTCCTGGAGTATTGGTGTGATGTGATGATTAGTACTCACATTATCTGTCTTGTGGTTGTGCTGATATAATTATATCTGAATGATTGAAGGAATCAAAACATCAAGATACAATGAACTATTCGATTGCCTGTTCGTGATATCTGAAATCGACAATTGAAAGACGTTCACGTCTACTTCACGTTACGGTTCAGACGCTGTGAATTGCAGGATCAGAAGCGTACAGAGGGAAACACAATGACGGATGGTTACTTTTGTCTCGGATTTTGCGGGTTCTTGTGAAGTTCCTGTTGAAGTGTTGAACATCCTATTTTCTGAAAACAACAACATACCCAACGATAGGTTTAGTGCTGATTTTCAAGTTGATTATATTTTCTTCACCTCCACATTTCCCATGATTTTAGCTCGGTTTTTGAGTGGTGGTTCTTACACATCCATTAGTTCAATAATCTGCCTGTTGCTTTCTTAATATTCATCAGTTTACCAGTACCTAATTCCGTTTATCATTCTTCCAGAACTTATTCAATTTTTTTGCAGAATTGGTTACGCCATCTGAGATATTGAATAAATCAGGAAATAGAAGATCACGAGATAGTACGACAGGCCGATGAATATGATGAGATTTGAAACGGACATATTTTTATATTATGACCTATTATGTCCATAGATGTTTCAATTATGGGTCACTTCTTTTGTTTTAGCATGATATTGAAGACATATATCGAATGAAGATGATTGATTCATATGAACATGAGAGAACATAATCATATGGACTATCTGGAAGAGCTATTATATGTGGTACAACCCAGATATATGATGCTGGCCTTGAAGCTCCCCAGGTAGCACATGACGACTATATGACGTCTAATTGACGGCATCACATTCGGCCAAAAGACGTCTTTATTTCAACAAATGCGACGTCCAAATGACGTAAGTAAGACACATCCAAATGACGTCATATTTCGAAGTCTTTTAGACGTCAGTATGTCTTTTCAAATTGGACCTTAAACTGACACTACTGACCAATTTCCGACGTCAATAAGACGTCTGTTTTTTTAAATAAAATTTTGAGGTTAATGGTTATAATCTGGTGAGGAAGATAATCATTTGTGCTATGAAATAAATTTGCTACGAATGAAGATTTTATTAACAAGATAGTAATGTAAGGTATTACATATAGTTGAAAATTTCAGCGTCGATGGCTCCCCTTCACAGAGAGCTCTTTTGTATGTTTTGCTGTCTCTAAATGGCGGCCAAAACACTTCCTTTTTCAACGGCGTCAGCCAATTTTCGTGAACAACAGCTACACTGTTGCTTCCACTGTCATCAAATTGTATTACACAATACATCCTGAATACTTTCACGTGAAAAACAGACTGTATAGCAATACCACTCAAACACTCAATATTTTAACATTCTTAACAAATCCAATGGCACAGACGCCGTTCACAAACAACACCCATTCGAACATGGACGATGGACAATAAACTTGAACGGGAACGCACCATGCACGATGCAAGCTTGACGCTGAACCACAGAACGGACCGCTGAACGGCACTAACGCCACTAACGGCAGTCGCGAGATGGTCGCGAGTCGCATACACAATCTCTTCGCTTAATTACTTGATCGCCATTGGCCATCTGGTCGGTAAGTGAGAATTGTCTTTGGCGCTAAATTTAAACATTGAAAATCAAGGGAAGCCTATGGAATAAAATACATTTTTATCATACATTTATACAGTTATTGAGATAAATTAATTAATTTATTTTATAACTTCGTTTTCCTATACATACATGATAATAATAATAATAATAATAATAATAATAATAATAATAATAATAATAATAATAATAATAATAATAATAATAATAATAATAATAATAGTAATAATAATAATGATAATGATAATGATAATAATACCCAAAAAAATATGAAGACCATAGATTGACGTCTATACGACGTCAAACAGTGGCTGTCCATAAGACGTCACATTAATGACGTCCGCATGACGTCATAATTTGGTCAAAAGACGTATGAGACCAAAAAAGACCTTAGATAGCGGTCCTATAGACGTCACATTCGTCAGTCTGGCTACCTGGGTCTTATCACTTCATATTTGAAATGATACGTTCACGTTTCTAGGTTACATCATTAGGTTTCAAAAAGGGATGCTTCGGTCATGTCCTGATTCTATATTCTTTCAATTCGTTATACTTCTTACATAAGTTTAGCCCTGGAATGTTCTGGGGTTGGAATGAATTGAACCATCAACTTATATCCATGGTATTGTCATTGGTTGAGTTTGAGGATATCCTTAATTTATCCTTAAGTTATCTCAATGGTAAATCAACAAGTTTGTCCTGGGATGTCTTGGGGTTATGAGAAATCGTGCCATCTGGATATCCATAGCAGATTTCCTTGGCAAATTTCAGAATATTCCGCGGTTATTAGGAATACCCAGAACCTATAACCACAGAATGTCTCATGGATAACATTTTGCTGATTCTGATAGTCTTTCGTCATTATATTTGTTATTGGTTCAGACTCATCCTTCCTAGGTGTTATCTTGGGCGACAGTGGCTCGTCAGAATTTGCAGGTTATTCCTACTCCAATCTAGCATCTAACTGATTATTATAGTTCTGATAATCGGGACCAGTGCATACTCAGTCCATAATCAATTTCAAAACCCCACCTCTGATGACTCCAAAGTACGGTTCTGTTTTTATCAATTCGAATTCGGTTATCTGCTAAGCGATGATATCAGTTTCCCCGTTGCTCTCCATTGTTGGGTGTCCAGGTACCCACAGCAAAGTTCGTTGAGAGGTTTCTCGTACGACAAGCAACCTTCATCAACTTCACCCCATAATAGATATCATTATCTTGGACATGTCATATACTATTATAAAATGTATTATTGAATTTGATTGAGTGCCCCTACATTGCCAATTATCAAGGAAAATGAAATG
This sequence comes from Phaedon cochleariae, assembly GCA_918026855.4. NCBI lineage: Eukaryota > Metazoa > Arthropoda > Insecta > Coleoptera > Chrysomelidae > Phaedon > Phaedon cochleariae. Next base: position 43,274,981 of record OU896713.1, on the reverse strand, counting down.
ATATCTGGAGAGTGAATTGAAATTATATTATAATCAATATTCCATTAAAGTTTCGAAATGCCTGTTGAAATCTCACTCTTTCGAGGTCTAGCTCTGTCGGGGCACCCGAAGACATGTAGATGTCTTTTTCTCTCTCTCTTCCTCTTTCTCTTGGGTTGGATTCTCGATGTACGTTGATCTTTTTGTTAATAACATGACAAAGTTGACTATGGTTTTGGGTAGAAATAGAATGCAAAAAAAAACCTGTGAAATATATTTACATATAACAATTGGTCAGCGTATGTTCCGGCTCTGTCTCAATATTGACAACGTCAATATCTCGCGGTTCGATAGCGGTACTCTGGAATCATTGTGAACAATGTTGTTGTTTTCTATTTTGATCTCCTCATCAACGTTGAGCATAAATTTCTCTATTGAAATGTATGCTCATAACTTGATTTTATGATTGAAACAAAGACTGTGACTAAGACTAAGACTGAGACAATGATGCATAAATAGGCCCTCAGAAAAATATTCAGTTGCTGTAATATAAAGAATTTATGTTGATAGTGAATTTTGGAATGATAGGAGGAATAAGATCGATGTAATTTAGACAGCAAGCTTTCATCCATTGCTTGCACAAGTAATCGTTTTCCGAATAGAGAGAACATTTTATTAAGTGTCCTTAAAGCTTCATCTTGAATTTGAACAACTATGAATGGCACAATTAGTCATTGTTTTTAGTTGATGATGTTCGAAATGACAGTAATTAACAGTTGGTATCTCGGAAACAAGAAGAAATTAATGATGATAGTGATAGGCTCGCAATGACGTCATGCGCAGAATGAACAAGAATTGGTCTCGTGCGATCAGCACACCATACTCCATTTCAACAATAAAAAAATCGTGTTATTTCTACTATTGATGTAATAATGATATTAGAATCGGTTTTTGTTCACTTGTACGATATACACTGAGGAAAATCAGTCAATTAAAACGTTTTCTGGAGAAAAATTCGATTGTGACGAGAACGGTAGGAAAATGAATGTACTTGAAGTAGGGAAAATGATATTTCTGAAACAATGTTTTTGCTAAAAGTGATCAGGACACTTGTTGGTATTAACCAAATCGATATTTATTTCAAGCTAGCTAATTATAAGTGAACACAAAACTTGTGCTCGGTTAACGAAAACTCATCACTATCAAATTATTTTTCAGGGACAAATCAGTGGCTCTGAGCGAACTCATCGATGAAGACAATCTTCCGAATTGAGTGTTGCAGGTGACAGCTCATTTGTGAATATATATCTTCCATCGTTGGGACATCTCTAATACATCATTTGGGTACTCACGCCCAACATGATCATTCTCACTATCCACGACTTCATTATCATCTTAGCATTAGTATAACATTCATTATGCGTTCTCGCAAATTGAATTGAAATCACAAGTAATCCAAGTGCTCTTCTGAACAACTGCTATATCAAATCCGTGCAGATTCTCCGTTAGTGTATTGACTTCTTGATTTGCTATTGTTTTGGAGAAGATAATGAAATACATGACAGCCTATTACCCTCTTGTGATTTCAGGATTAATCATAGCTATTCAATGAATATTTCAGATGCAAGAGTTTCCGTCTTCATACCAAGGTTATCATTTTTGAGAAAACAATACATGTAATTTCACATAGTACCTAGCTAATTACAGGTGGATAAGTCACTAATGCCAAGTGGATAAGTCACTGATGACAAGTAGATAGTCACTGATGACATGTGATAAGGTCACCCATGACAAGTAGTTAATAAGTCACTAATGAAAAGTGAATGGGTCACTAATGACAAGTGTTGTGTTCACTGACGGTTATCAATATGAAATTCATTGAAACAGGTTTATAGTGGTGGGTGTACATTTTCAAAAACACAAATATTTTTTTGGTTATTAACTTGTTGCCTTGTCCCAAAAAGTAAAAAAAATTCAACATGCCACTATTATATATTCACTCACGGTCAGTGATTTCTGTTCTTATATCTGTGAAGTTTGGGTACTGCGGGTAGGTTTGATTTGGTGAAATACCTGATGGCTATCAACAACATGGCTTATGATCGTGAATTGTATTAAACATTCATCTGATTGGTGTGATTCTCATTCATCGAATTGTATATCATAGTATTTATTCTTATCTCATCATCTTGGCGATTAGATAATTCAATTTACCTACCTATTCATCAGTTGAATAGTGGAATCCATATCGCCGTTCAAATCTTCAACAGCCATGCACGGCCATGTTCAAATGTTTTCTCTTTACTCAATAGTGACTGAAAAGTAATCAAATCACATCCAAACCAGAAATGAGTCAATGGAATCTTCAGTGATCACATTGTTTCCAAATCAGATATGTTGAATCTTAATTGAGATAGTGTCATCAAAACTAATTCAATGATTCAGTTGGGATCATTCATGGGACCTTCAAAATGTTTGTTGAAGACTCCATCCAATAATTTCTTTTTATTGAGGTATCCAGCAAACATGTATCGCGCGGGCCTTCAGACGCCCTCCAAAAACTGCCGACAGTCAACATCAGCGGGCCACAATCATGATACATCGTCGGCCCGGCTAGCCCGTGTCGTACCGGCCGCTAGTAGGCCGCCTGACTATCTGCCGACACAATTTGGTTAGAAATGAAAAAAGATATAGTCGGGAGTGGGATTCGAACTTGCGATCGAACAAATTCCTATCAACTGTCAGACGCTTATACCACTAGGCTACTGCGAAACTTGAGAGATACTATTACGAATCCATCAGTCAACAAAATAGAAATAGTACAAGGCTTTAATTTCATTTGATATTTGATCATACGAAAATGAGGTGGTCTGATAATACTCTAGCCACATTACTTTTCCAATATTTGATCTATTACTGTGAATCAAATATTTTTTAAATAAAGGTAAAGAGCTGAACTTCGTATTGGAGCATCATTGTTATGATAAAATTCAGCTCAAAATTATTACCACAAAAATGGATTGGTAGACAATAACGAGTATAATCATTATTGTTATATAACATATATCATTCTTGATGTCGGACGTTTGTTTGCTGGGATCAACCATAAAAAATGCATAAAAGTATTCTGATGGAAATATATTGCTATTGTAGTACACTTTGAGATCATTTATATAATGGAGTTTGTCTCCAGCGTCGAAACGACAGCGGCTCGATTGTGACTTATCTATAACAGACAATTACGGGATGGAAGAAAAAAAACATGATAAATAAGCGTATATCATGCCGTGGCGGCACAACTCATGTCATTCTAACATTTTGCCGATATCGGTTTGCCGCTGCCGATACATATCCGCTGCTGACAGCGATGGCCCACCAATTTACCGCCTGATTATGTTTGCTGGGTAATATACCAAATTGCATTAGCTTCGTTCTCCATTTGAAGTACATTGTGAATGTGATTGACTAATTGTATACTTTATATATTAGTTTTACTCAGTAATATATAAAACCAATCGGAATTAGTTCAAACATACTTATTTTGGATATAAAATCACTCGATAAGGGGTATATGCGCTGTAGGCTATTCACCATTAATTCTTTGATCTACTAATTTGCATAATTTTTTGGAAATCCAACATGCGCACACAATAAATGTTCTCCATACTCAAAATTGAGTTGAGCCCCACTCAAGAAATCACGCTACTGTAAAAATATTCCTTCATTCAATTATCACTCAGTCGAGTAGAGTGAATTTTCACTCATAATATCACGAGAGCTTCAATTATTTCCGGAAAGTTTTTCGAGGACACGAATTTACTATACAGGGTGTTTCAGTTTTTTGTAGCAGGACTTTAACAGATTGAAGAAGACAATATTTTGAGATGAAAATCTCATACAAACATATATGCGTGGAAGCTTCATTTCCGATTTACAGGGTGTCAAAGTTTCAGATTTTTTTTGTTTTTTGAATTTTCTCCTACAATTTTCCTAATGATTGATTGAAATTCAGTACACCTAATACACTTCAAAAACTTGATAATTGAGGCTATTGAGCGTTTTTGAATACCTACAGGGTGATAGACTTTCATGGGTCGTACCCAATTTAACCCTGTATAACTTTTTTGCGTGCCTTCTCTGCTTTCAATGGGACATAGATTCAGATTGTCCTTTCAATTTGAAAACTTTTTGCCTCCACGTAAATTTTTCGAAAACTGTATGGATCTCGAAATAAATGCCAGGAATAAATTACTTGTTATAAAACCGTTATTTCTCGAACACACTTATTTGACATTTCTCAAACATTTTATTGGAAGAACGAATGACCAAAACCTTCCATATCAAATGGAATTTACGAAAGCGTAGAACGGACATACAACATTTTTTTAGATAGCTCCGAGTTCGAACTCGAAATTATAGATAGCTTCGAGTTCGAACTCGAAATTATAGATAATTTCGTGTTCGAACTCGAAATTAAGAGATAGCTTCGAGTTCGAACTCGAAATTATAGATTGCTTCGAGTTCGAACTCGAAATTATAGATTGCTTCGAGTTCGAACTCGAAATTATAGATAGCTTCGAGTTCGAACTCGAAATTATAGATTGCTTCGAGTTCGAACTCGAAATTATAGATTGCTTCGAGTTCGAACTCGAAATTATAGATAGCTTCGAGTTCGAACTCGAAATTAAGAGATAGCTTCGAGTTCGAACTCGAAATTATAGATTGCTTCGAGTTCGAACTCGAAATTATAGATAGCTTCGAGTTCGAACTCGAAATTAAGAGATAGCTTCGAGTTCGAACTCGAAATTCGAACTCGAAATTAAGAGATAGCTTCGAGTTCGAACTCGAAATTATAGATTGCTTCGAGTTCGAACTCGAAGCTATCTCTTAATTTCGAGTTCGAACTCGAAGCTATCTATAATTTCGAGTTCGAACTCGAAGCAATCTATAATTTCGAGTTCGAACTCGAAGCTATCTCTTAATTTCGAGTTCGAACTCGAAGCTATCTATAATTTCGAGTTCGAACTCGAAGCAATCTATAATTTCGAGTTCGAACTCGAAGCAATCTATAATTTCGAGTTCGAACTCGAAGCTATCTCTTAATTTCGAGTTCGAACACGAAATTATCTATAATTTCGAGTTCGAACTCGAAGCTATCTATAATTTCGAGTTCGAACTCGAAGCTATCTAAAAAAATGTTGTATGTCCGTTCTACGCTTTCGTAGAAATTCGGTCAAATTAGATCGAATTTTTTCAACAAGATTATAATTAAAACTAGGAAAAACAAAGAAAAAATGTTTTTATTTCAAAAAAACTTCTCTAATTGGATTGCAAAGAAATTGTATTGTAGAAAATTCTAGGACACCCTGTATAATTGAAACTGGTTGAACTTGCGATATCAGGGACTGTTCGCTTCTAACGTGAGCTTTAATAATTTAATCTCGTGAACGGCAATTCTAATTTTATCAGTAGGTACCCTTAGAAGTGGTTCGGACTCCACTTTTATTCATCTCCAAATCCATACAGCTTTCGAAAAACATATATGGGGGCAAAAAGTTTCCAAACTGCAGAGACAATCTGAATCTATGTCCCATTGAAAGCAGAGGCAGCACGCAAAAAAGATCTACAGGGTTAAATTGGGTACGACCCCTGAAAGTCTATCACCCTGTAGGTATTCAAAAACGCTCAAATATTGAGTTTTTGAAGTGTATTAGGTGTACCAAATTTCAATCAATTATCCCGAAAATTGTAGGAGAAAATTAAAAAAACATAAAGAAAATCTGAAACTTCGACACCCTGTTAATCGGAAACGAAGCTCCCACGCATATATGTTTGTTTGAGATTTTCATTTTGAAAATATGTCTTCTTCAAGCTGTTGAAGTCCTGCTACAAAAAACTGAAACACCCTGTATATTCGTGTTCGAGAAAAAATTCCCGGATATTAATTGGAGCTGAAGTGGTATTCGGTAAAAAATTTTCATACCAAGATATTATATTGCGAGTAAACCTACATAATATTATATGGTAAACTGTTGATGAATGATTTTTATTTATTGAATTATAGAATGGACTCGAGATAATCTGAAGTTGAATATAAATGTCATTCAGCCTATAAACGTTAAAAACTGTCTAGTGTAATAATTGCATGCTCCATCCCCCAACAAGTAGGAAGCAATTTCCAAGAAATTTTTTAAGTTTCTATGGTAACGTAACGATACGAAATACAGACTTTAAATTTATCGATAATGTTTGGTGTGGAATTTCTAAATTAATCGCACGTGGACCGAAATTGAGACATCATTAGGTGAAGTTTGAGTGAAATTCCACAATTTTTTTTGTGTTCATACGTCGAACGCGAGAAACACAATGTCTGTTTCTCAGAAATTCCGTGCAATCTTACACTCGACTCTATTTTCTGGAAATTCTGGCTGAAACTCATAACATCTTCCGTTCATTATTCACTAGAGCCGAGAGCGTTCTCCGGTTTAATTGCGAGACCTTTCCAACGCCGAGTCTAACGTTCGTTTGATGTTGTTGTTGCACGAACTCTAATAATAATAATAATTCGTGATCCTTTCAGCGGATATCAAGGCAACTTGTCTCCTTTCGTTCGCAGAAACAACAACACGAGAACGAAACAAAGAGGTACTTCACGAGTATTATATTCAGTTCAGATTGGGTCGTGTAGAAAGATAAAAATAATCTGTGGATAACGAGATATTCGATGGAAAATGGAATGATGAATACTGTCTGGAGGTTGTTGGAAGAGGTGGCATATTAATTTCTGTAAACCTTTGTAATTTTTTTCGAGTCTCTATGAGTTGAAACCATAGTTTTCCAAAAGCATAATAGCACTTCATCTAATTAACCGTATAATTCTGGGTATGTGAAAATATAAATATAATTTGGTGGAAACAGTGTATGAAGGAGATATCTCTCATTTGGTTGATAAGTAGTTTCCATTCATCGTCTTTATATCTCGAAATTGAGAAACGATGATTTCCTTTCTGCATACCCCACTCACAGTTGAATATTCGTCCAGACAGCACTGGATATTTCTAGAATATTCTCTGAATATGCTAAAAAGGAGGAGTATATTCCGAATATTTATCGATTATTCCTAGAATATAAACATGCCCCTGTGAAATCTAAAAGGAATATTCCAAATTCAATAGTCGGATTTGTTCAGGGAATAATCAGGTATGGATTCTCCAGGAATATTCTCAAATGAATATTCTCTCTTGTATATTCATGAAATATTTCCAACTGAATGTTCTGTGGGGTATATTCATGAAATATTCTCAACTGAATATTCTGTGCGGTATATTTATGAAATATTCTCAACTGAATATTCTATGGCGTATATTCATGAAATATTCCATGAATATTCATTTGTTTCTCAACACATAAATACCAATCATTATTTCAGAGTTGTGAGTATCGAACGTCAATTAGATGTAAGGGGATTTTGAAACAAAAAGTGTTTATGATCCGATTTCGAACAACGCTCTCACAAGAAATTGATATGTACAACATTGTTCAATTCGATTACTGGCCTATTGGTCAAGGCGTTGCTCTGATAGTCTTGAGTTCGATCCCTACTTGGGTCACTTTTTTTATTTTAGAACATCTTCATTAAAATATTCCAGGAACATTCAACATAGAATATTCTCTTGGATATATTCAATGAATATCTGAGGAATTTCCATTCGCATATTTGGAGAATATTCCACAGATATTCCGGAATATTCCAGATTATTTCTAGAATATTCCAATTTTTCAAAAGGAATATGATATGGAGATTCATGGAATATCTGGTGCTGTCTGGGTGAATTGGATCTGGATCACTACACGGCAATAATATGACAAAATCTTCAAATGAATTCTCCCCGACCGAATAGCTCTAGATTCTCAAGAATATATCAGCAGCCCCATTTGTGATGAGAAAAATCTGAATCAACAAAACAGGAATATATTTTTGAGAATTCTCGAATATCTGAATTTTTGACAACGAAGTAGCCACAATACTCACAGTGGAATGAAATGTCGAATGAATATAAAAAGCTCGAAGTCAATTTCACCCTTTGTTCATAAAATAAACAACAATGGTACCTTTCTTTCGAGAGGAAAACGACTACTTTTCTGGCTAATGCCACATCACGAATAACAAATACTGATAAAAGTGATTATTTCCTGGATACCTATTGATTTCCATTTGGCAAGGCCACGCTAGACACCTGAAGACAGGTTTCGAGCTCTTTGACTCTCATCAGTGCAGAGCAGTACACAGCCAGCATTCCTCAGACCACCGACTATAAGCGTAGCCTATATAGCCAAACAAAAATCGAGTCGTCATTATATTTCCTCAGAGGCGTTCTTTCCCAGATACCACAATGTCATTCATAGAACGTTCATAGGATATTCTTCGAGAATATTTGAATATCCTCAAAATATTCACACAATATGATACAACAATTTTAGGGATGTTTTATGAACATTCGTAATGGACTGTTTTGAATATTCTAAGAACATTCCTAGTATATTGAACGAGAAGGATTGAAAGAAAGCTTGCTTCGGTGGAGATGCGAACCTGCTATCTTGTGATTGTATTTGTACGAACCTGTAACCTTAACCACTTCGCCAAGAACCTTATTGATGAATAAAATGTATAGCAAGATGACACCACTGAATTATTAGGATAATCAGCATTGAGGCTAGAGAATAAGAGGTTATGTTAGTGTAAACATTAAAAATATTGATACAAGAATAGGATCATCAATATCATTTATTTTGATACGATTCTAAATATTCTCTAATATTCGTTTTAAATATGTGTCAAATCGAAAGATTATAGAATATTCATCGCAGGATGAGAATATAATATGTTCATCCCGAGAACATTCTATAAGAATATTTCAAAATGAGTATAGTTGAACTTTGTCAAAATATTCATAAAATATTCTCTGCTGTCTGGGCCATAGACAATATGAGAGCAACGCCATCTGCGTGTGAAAGAAGAAAAGAAATACTCTAGAACCAGAATTTCCATACGGGAATAGCTCGTTTTCTGACTGGCGTAATTTCAATTACGAAATAGCCACAATTACCACCTACAAGTTTATTGGATGTATACTAATATTTCCATTTATGGCCGTGAGGAGAAAAATTTCTGAAGAATAGACTAATAAGACAAGATTCAGCAAACTCGGATTCTGGGTTAGCTCCTCGGAGTCCTCGCACTGATTTTCCTTAAAAACTCACTCGGGTGACATTTTTCAAATTGAACGCAATTGCCTTATTTTGTTGATGACTGGAATTAACTTCTTCTAGCGCTGCGTCGGTAATGAAGGAATTTATTATGACAAAATTCACGAGATTCTTCATGCTAATTGAAGAATTCATGCTAACTGGATTTTCAGCAATGAGTCTGTATTTTTTATAGTAGACAAGAGAAAATCACCATATCACACGAAGAGGAACTTGATGAGATTTATAAAAATGTGAAAAAATAAACGTTTACATGTCGTTCAAATTAGTTTCACATCGTTCTTACGGCGTATATCCTTCTTCCGAACAGGGGTAGGAATAAATTCAGGAACATTACTTGAAGGGTGAGTTTCTGAGTGCTTTATCCACATAAGAATTGAAAATACTAGATCCCGAGTTTAGTATGATGAAACAACATAATATAAAGTTTTATTCCTCATATTCACCAGAAGAGAAATGACTAGAAAATCATATTTTCGTGCAATCGCACACGTAGCAAAATTGAATATGGCGGCTGTTACCAATAGCAATGATTTCAAAATCAGACATATTACCTTAGTTTGACATTTTTGAGACGAGACAATATCGAGGTCATTTTCATAAGAAGTATGTTCTGAATATTCGAAATGATTCCATTGCTTTATTGCCCACGAAATTGTATTGTTGAGTAACACCGCGAGTCCGTCGTATTTTGCTAGATTATTTCACCAAGCATTATAAGAGCATTCATTATGAATAAATGAGCCATATTACCAAAGCGATTTATTTTGACATCTACATACCTGTAACTGACAGATTCTCTCCTGCTCTCTATGGTTATATCGTTAAAAACACCAACGCTGTTAGACCAATCAGAATTTGAATACAACTAGTGTTTTCACTTGATATAACACCAGAGATCAAATTATTCCCGGAAATATATTAGAGCTCATGGATATTTTGAAAATTATTCATCAGCGACAAAAAATTCCCAGAAAGTGATTTGACCTTGTGTGATATTCGGTAAGGAAATTTCACACCAGATTGTGTTGGGAACTGAATAATCTCGAAATTTATCTGTTCATTCGATTTGCATACAGATTCATGAATGAATTCAGTTTGGATCGCAGTTTCGGCATCAATAATAGATTCCTGATTTTTACCCTTTATATTTGCATGGAAATACCAGTTCAATATGTAACATATTTAATTTTTTCATTTCATATCAACTTCTAGATACTGGAAGTGATGACGAATCATAATTCTGTCAATTAATTTGTCATAAGTATACAGGGTGTTTCATTGGGAAAGGTAAATAATTCAACTGTGGATAGGGGTCACTGAGGTGATTTAAAAAAACTCATGGTTTATGGGTCTTCGACTTCTTATAACCGAGATACAGGATGTTTCATCAATTTTGTCCATATCTTCATTGTCTCATAACTTTCCAACCAACCTGTATATATTTTTAAAAATCGGTACACTTGCTCAATAAACCCTGTGAAATTGATTGAGGCAACAACAAAAGATAAAATCCAGGTCCGGCTTCACTTCAAATTCACAAATTCTTTCTGCCAGAAAACAACACCCTATACATTAGAATTTCTCATTTTTTTGCCGTATCTGGAAAGAACATCAAAATTTCTATTCCACGATTTGCTTTTTATTCGTGCACAGACGATTTTAACTATTCATATTATGTGCTCAAAATATTATTTTTGCTCATTTTGGGGTACAAAATTGGAATCAGAGGAGATTTATTAATTTCATTACCTCCTATTCAGTGTACGTGAGTATTACATTCAGAAGGAGTATTTCATATCGTTCTTTGTTCCAGACTTAGTTGCAGGTCCCTCATCAAAACTATACAGGGCTTTTCACGATGAGCGTTAATTTGACGTTTTCGGCAAACCAGAGGCAACGGATAAATCTGAAATTCCGATGGTATGTATAAATTAACATAATCTACACTACTGAAATATTTGAAACGATCCGGCCTTGCCGCTTCTACTAGAAAGTACCAGCAACTTCGATTTTTCAAATGGGACACAAAACATTCAAGGTCTAGCGGGACTGATAACAGATATAGGATGTCGAAAATCGAGATGTTTCAACCTCAGCAATGTTTTGTGTTGAAACTATTGGTCAAAACGGCTTCAATGTCCCTATCTCAACTTTCCATTCGATATTCAATTGAAACAGATACAGGGTGGTACAGGAATCTGAATTATGAACCATCCTGTATTTGTTTCGATTAAATGTCAATAGAAACAAAGTTAAGATAGTGACATAAAAGCCGTTTTGATCGATAATGATTATTTTCGCAAAATAATTCTTAAGTTGGAACATCTCGATTTTTCTCACTCTGAATATCTCAGTTATTAGTCCCACCAGACCCCGAACTTTGTGAATCGATTGAATCAGCCTCTTCAGGAAGCGCTCAGGGTGTCCCATTTGAAAAATCAAAGTTACTGCTACTTTCGAGTAGAAGCGGCAACGCCGGCTTGTACTCGAACTGATCGTGTAGATCATGTTGATTTATACATACCTTCGAATTTTCAGATTTAATTGTTGCCTGGTTTGCCAGAAACATCTAATTAACGCTTATCGTGAAAAGTCCTCTATAGCTTTGATGACGGACCTGCAACTAAGTCTGGAACAAAGAACGATAAGAAATACTCCTTCTAGATGTAATACTCACGTATACTGAATAGGAAGTGATAACATTAATAAATCTCGTCTGAGTCCAATTTTGTACCCCAAAATGAGCAAAAATAATATTTTGAGCACATAATATGAATAGTTAAAATCGTCTGTGCACGAATAAACAGCACATCGTTGGATAGAAATCTTGATGTTCTCTTCAGATATGGCAGAAAAATGAGAAATTCGAATGTATAGGGTGTTGTTTTCTGGCATAAAGAATTTTTGAATTTTAAGTGAAGCCAGACCTGGATTTTATCTTTTGTTGTTGCCTCAATCAATTCCACAGGGTAGATTGAGCAAGTGTACCAATTTTTGAAAATATATACAGGTTGGTTGGGAATTTATGAGACAATGAAGATATGGACAAAATTGATGAAACATCCTGTATCTCGGTTATAAGAAGTCGAAGACCCATCAATAATGGGTTTTTTGAAATCACCTCAGTGACCCCTATCCACAGTTGAACTATTTACCTTTCCCAATGAAACACCCTCTGGTATATACTAGTAGTAGTAGAGAAAGGGGAGGTGTGCTGCACACGTCATGTGCACATAATATCTACTATTCCTTCTCCTAATTCTCCTTTTCGAACCTCCGTGGATATCTGATGAGGGTCAGTATGTCCGTCCACCTTAGTAATTTGATCTTTCTGTTGAAGCTTATCAGTACCAGAGATTCCAAATTTTAGCCTTCCATAACGCCCAAGTAGGGGTATGAATGCAGTTAGGACATCAATGGATTTTCAGCCTATTTTTTGTTGATTTATGCCAAATTGAAGTGGCACAAAATCACTATTTAAGGATGTCAAAAAAACATAATGAAAAATTTCCAGTAAAATATAATAATTTGCTATAGTAATTTTTCATAAAAACCCAATTTGTCTATTCGTCAAACTGTCTGAAAATCCCTGGTGTGGAATTTTCACGATGCCATAACTCATCTTTGGCATGCGATTGGTGAAATTTCGTTAGAATCCAAAGATAAGTGGGATAGTCAGTGTTGAAACATATCTGAGTGGTCCAGTAATGCCAAACTACAGGGTGTCCCAAGATGAAATTGAGAGCTTTCTACCAAATATTATTGGAACAAAAATAGTGAAAAAAAATTCACATCAACTTTGATCCAGGAATGGCCCCCTGGTGCTATATTAATCTGTAGGAGATCCTGAGATGATGGTTTTATGAAAAACTTCGAGAACCCCAGTGATGAAATAACCAAGTTCTGCATATGTACCAAACATTGTATGCTTGATTCGAAAATTGTAGAAACTTCCCGAAATTTTGATCAGGGATGTGAGAAATAGGTGAGGCTAGGGCTACTATTTCTTCCAAATTTTCTGTTTATTCAATTCTTGGCAGTTTGACCAGGAAATATAAAAATCCCGAAATTTCTACTCAAAAATTGTACTTTGTTTGTTTAGTTTCGATAGCATTCATAATTTTTGAGATGGACCTATTTCAAAAGTTAGCTGAGTGATAAAAATAGTGATTTTTCCATGATAGGGTACTCAGATTCTTCAAGAAATATGATTTTCAGAATTGGGCGTGCAATATTTTTGCAGAGATGTCCGCAGCAAACTCCACTTCAGATTCCCAAGAAAAACTGCCGCCAGAAATTCCACCCGTTGAGAGTCGAATGCCCGAAATCGTCTTCCGTCAACGCACTATCAGACGAATTTTGCTTGGTCTCAAATAGAATGAGGCTAACGGTCCTGATGGAATTCCACCCATTATCCTCAAAAAATGTGCACCAGAATTAACACCGATTCTCTGCAAGTTGTTAACCATCTCGTACAGGTCGGGTATTTTTCCGTCATGCTGGAAGACAGCTAGAGTCCAACCAATCCCCAAAAAAGGGAACAAGAACCTGCCCAACAATTACAGACCCATTGCCCTGTTATCAGTAATCTCCAAAGTGATGGAGAAAGCCATCAATATTGAGCTCATCAAATATCTGGAGAGCTCAGGAATCATCAATGATAGACAATACGGCTTTGGCCACCGAAGATCTACTGGAGATCTACTTGCCTACGTCACCCATTTATGGCAATCTTCAATAGAAAATCACGGGGAATATCTATAGCTGTCGCGTTGGACATATCGAAAGCATTCGACCGTGTTTGGCACGAAGGACTCCTCCACAAACTATCATCATACGGCTTACCACCTCAGCTATGCGATCTCTTATCGAGTTTCCTTTCAGGCAGATCGCTTCACGTGGTGGTGGACGGTGTATCGTCTGATATCATTGGCATCAATTCCGGCGTTCCACAAGGATCAATTTTGGCACCAACAATATTCCTGCTTCATATCAATGATCTGTTGGGAGTAACAACTTGTCCCATCCACAGCTTTGCAGATGATAGTACCCTCCATACTGCGTTCTCTTCCAGAATTCCCATTTCTACCCAGGAAATGAAGATCTTGCTGGAATCACAGCCTGGGGACTGCTGGTACTGGTACTGGTGGGGGACGTTTCCACGTCAGCAACTAGTCCCCAATGGGACCTTTTTGCCAACCCCAAGTGTTTTCAATGACTGATGTGGTTCGCTCAAGAGAGCTGGCTAACATCCTTTTCAGGCACCGCCCATCAGCTCTCTTTTCAGAGTTTTCCAGCTGTGTTTTGTAGGCTAGTAATGTACTCACTACCATATGCGCAGTGGCAGGCCTGCTAACTATCATCGTTAACCCCCGAGACCGAGGTCTACTTAAGCAGCTGGCCCGCTCTCACGCTCAGCTGGTAGTTTTTCCACACCCACCTACATACACCGTCCTACTTCTTCTCTGATGCTCACAACCACATCATCATATCTTTCTGCGTGTTCTGTGTAGGCTTTGTTACTAACTCCATGCGCCACTTTAGGAGCAGCACTGTTAATTGGAACGCAACAGCGAATCGTGCAGGACTATCCCCAGCCGATGCTCCGAAACTTTACAATATTTAATTCGTAAATAAAATATTGAAAAAAGTTCCTTGCCCGTGCTGGGAATCGAACCCACGACCTTGTGAGACGGACGCTCTTCCACTGCGCCAATCCCGGCTGCCACAGCCTGGGGAACAAACAACCTAGTTGAATTCAACGCCACCAAAACTCAAGCCTGCATTTTCCCTAGAAGGGCGGAACTCAGTATGCCCGATATTCTTATGTCTGGCTCCACCATCCACACCAAGCCCACCATATCTATTCTCGGTATTTTCATCAGCAACACTCTTTCATGGGATAATCATGTCAGATTCATCGCAAAAGATGCTTCACAAAAACTCGGATTCTTGTTCCGTGCGAAAAGCTACTCTACACCTCAACAGCTTCTCATGATCTACAAAGCGCAGATATGGCCTGTTCTAGAATACTGTTCCCACATATGGGGTTCAGCACTAAAACATACGCTGATGCTCTTAGATTCCATCCAGAGAAGAGCCATCCGCCTGGTGGGTGACGCCACACTCACTCACTGTTTGACATCATTGGAACACCGTAGAAAGGTCGGCGACCTTTTACTTTTCTATCGATACTTCCACGGGAAATGTTCTTCGGAAATCTCTGCTATCATCCCTTCACTAGCAATACCAATCAGACGAACTAGACAAGCCCAGTCAGCACATCCTTCCGTTGTCAACCTCGAAAGATGTCGAACAGCACTTTATCAAGACTCCTTCATCCATGGAACGGCTAGGCTCTGGAATTCATTGCCTGTGGAAGTATTCCCAACAACATATAATCTCGATCCAAAAGTTCAAAACAATTTCCAATACCTACCTCCTGTCCCTATCCTCCCTAGGAACGGACGATGTTCTTTGAACATTATAGGAATTCCCTTCCGTACGCTCCAAGCGATAAAAAAAATTATTGAAAAATGATATGGTAGGTACTTCATTAGGATAAACTACAGTTGTCATTAAGCAGCAGACTTTTGAAATTGGTATATCTCGAAATTGTTTAGTGTTATCCAGAGTATTTTGCATCTGTCTCAGTCGAATATTTCATAACACTTGAAATACTGACACAAACTAGTTCACTATCGCAAAACCGTTCAGTTTGTCCTCTCTCACAATTGTTGAGTTATTGATGAAATTCTAAATAACTCATAACATGAAAATTGCTGGACAACGCTTGACGACATTGATCACGATCAATCCAAAACAACTTATATAAATGTTGAATATAGTCCAACAGATAGATATAATAAACATGAAGAATGCAACATAAATAACAAGGTGATTTCAACATTAGGCAGGTCTCTTTCACGTTGAATCGACAAAAAACACGTGCTCAGCCTCTTTTCTTGAGTAGGAAAGATAGTAGAAAATTACTTTGAATCTCATGATATTTTTCACATCCTAAGTATATCTTATCGAGATTTCCTATACCATTTTCAAATTTACTCTGAACTGGTTAATTGAAATCCTTGCAAAACAAAAAACAGCTAGAACTCCGCTCAGTAGATCGATACGATTCAAGTTTAGAAAGAGCTTGAACTATCACAGCTCACATCTAGGTATCTCATACAAAGAAAGTCGATCCTACTCTCTAGGTTTAGGCATGCAGAAATTTGAAGACGAAGACAGGTCCCCTTTCTCTCGTTCAACCTTCTTAACATTCACCCAGTTTTACACACTTACTCAGCGCACCCAAAACTATTTGCACATGAAGGTGCTGATTGAGTCACTAGAACTATTGCGCAATATTCAATAAGTTCATTATGAGATCAACCCACCGTGACTCAACCCACCGTATAAACCCAGAAGAAATATCTTCAGCATGTAACAAATATGAGCTTGAAAGTATCAATCACCTCTTATTTGACTGCCCTAGGTATACTTCAATGCGACCTCGAAATACTCCTTGCTTGGGAAATGTGAATCAATTGATCGACATGCTCAGTAATATCACTTCCTCTGCAGTATAATCAATCTCTGCACATATCTGCAATATTTTGAAACTGAAATCTTTCGTAATAAACGAATAGTCTGTACATACTCCCCCTGTATATGTAGTCTGTATTATTTTATATCTGCCGTATGATTTTTTTTCATCCCATGCACCGTATTGTTGCAACACTTCCATGTAACATTTCATTATTTTTTTGTACATAATATGGAACATTCGTGTCAACTTGTTCATTAACATAAATCTGTGTGTATCTATGAAGGGTAATTTTTTTTATATGTTTTGTATTGGTTTTGTGCTACCTTGTACTACCGTATATTTTTTTTTTATTCGATTTATACCATGCTTCCTTCCTTAAGCATCACTTTCTTGTTATTTTTTTTCATTATTTCGGTACATAATATAGAACATTTGTGTCAACTTCTTCACTAATCTTTGTTTATTCTATGTATGGTTCATCCTCTTATTTTCAGGTTTATAAGGTCAAATTTTGATTTCATAATGATATTTATATTCAATTAGTATTTCCTGTTTTTTTACCAAATTTCTTGTTCATAAAACTTCATGTTTCGTGTGAACAATTAATGAATATCAATAATGAAAATAATGATTACTATGAGAAATAGAGTTTAGAATTTCACTTTCACATAAAATACAGTGTGTCTCACTTACCATGCTCACCATGGGTATCTTTTTAACGGTGAGAGATACGAGGTCGGTTGAATGACACCAAATGTGGAGTTTGTCAAGGTCAACTATAATGTGGAGAAATATTTCGATAAAATCTATTCGTTTTTGTTTTATACGCAAAAAACAGATTATGATCATTTTCATGTCTCCTCCGTAACTTCTTTATTTATGAGAATATTCAAATAGGAATTCCACATTCTCATGGCAGTTTTTCGGAGTGATTTCAAACAAAAATATGAGATTTATACCAACTCTCCTAGAATTTGAGATATCACTACTAACCCCAGTTTTTCAAATGTAGGTCATAGCTCACTATGACTTAGTTACAAATAACTTTTTTTTCTCTTCCAGATGATATGTCGCAGTAATAGTTTTGTGTTGATAACAACGGAGTTATCGTCATTTATACAAAAACAAATATTATTTGGAAGTCGCCATCTTGAATTTATGAATTTCAACTAAAAAATCATGATCTCCGAACCCAAAAATACTCACTCACCAATTTTGAATGGAATCGGACCAAATCTTGTCCGCCATCTTGGAGCAGCCATTTTTCTTAATTTCAACAAAAATTCCATAATGTATTGTCACCGAAATTATAAACACCTGCCAAATTCCAGGTTAATCAAAGTTATGGAATTTTTGTTAAAATTAAAAAAAAAATGGCTGCTCCAAGATGGCGGACAAGATTTGGTCCGATTTCATTCAAAATTGGTGAGTGGGAGTTTTTGGGGTCGGAGATCATGATTTTGTTGTTGAAATCTATGAATTCAAGATGACGGCTTCCAAATAATTTTTTGTTTTTGTATACATGACGATAACTCCGTTGTTATCAACACAAAACTATTACTGCGACATATCATCTGTAAAAGAAAAAAAAGTTATTTGTAACTAAGTCATAGTGAGCTATGACCTACATTTGGAAAATTAAAGTTGGTGCTGATATCTCAAATTCTAGAAGAGTTGGTATGAATTCCATATTTTTTTCGAAATCACTTCGAGAAACTGCCATGAGAATGTGAAATTCCTATTTGAATATTTTCATAAATAAAGAAGTTACGGAGGAGACATGAAAATGATCAAAATCTGTTTTTTGCGTATAAAACAAAAATGAAAAGATTTTATCAAAAAACTTTCTCACATTATAGTTGGCCTTGACAAACTCCACATTTGGTGTCATTCAACCGACCTCGTATCTCTCACCGTTAAAAAGATACCCATGGTGAGCATGGTAAGTGGGACACACTGTATACTAGGTAATAATTAACCTTTATAATTCTCAACTAATTCATAAATCCTCTCTTTCAAATTCCAGGAACCAATAATTCAATAATCATTGAGAATTCTGCAATTCTTTCACCGGTACTATCAATACGTGGAACAATCAATAATGAATAGATGTGACGTGAATCTGAATAGTGTGTGGAGCCCCAAGAGTCAGTGTAGTTTCCATCAATAACATCTGCTGTATAATATCAGATATTTCATTTACAGAAATATAAACCTCAAAGGAGTGGTTTCAGATGGAGCTCATTTGAATTACAAAAAGGTGAACATAATGTGAATCAATTTCTTGGAACGGATATTTCTTCCAATTCCCATCTTTATATAATAAAAATGCTGATATGTAAGTATCATTTCCAATTATGTTCGTGGTGAAAATTTGACTCTCTTCCCTTCTCTTTGTTTTCTTCTCGTGTCGTTCCTGTCAGGTAATTGAACTTCCTCATAATGATAAAAATACATTTCAATTATGGTAATTCAGTGATCTATTTTCCGGAACACACCTCACCATATGTTTATGTTTGAAACTATTTCTCAGTTTGTTAACTATCCAGGTGCGATATTATGTTTCCCAGTGGAAATCATTTTTCAACGTCATGTTTAAGTGCAGTCGTAAAAAACTTTTAATTGATATTACTTCCCTAACTCTTAATGGATTATTCAAAAGGCAACAGTTGCAATTTAGTAATGGTTTGAATTTTTCGAACCGAAAAACGGTGCATGAAATTGTGATGTTGTTCATCTGATGTGTTTGTGTTTTCATACATATTTCATGAAATGAACAACTGATAACTGAGTCGAAAATTCAATTTTCAAAATTGAAACCACGAGTCCTTTAAATACTATCGATGAATTCCATTTGGGAATGAATATGGAAACAAACCGATTTATCAATATCGACTCATTTATAACGAGTGACTCCATCTGAATTTTGATTGTTTGGATGCTTTCTCTTCAAATAAAAAGAGTTCGAATGATTGTGATGAATGATATTCTGAATTTTGTTTTCCGATTTGATTGAACACTGGATGATACATTAGTTTATTTCATGATATCGCCATTTAGGGGCATATTTCTGAGGTAGGAACACGCGATCACGCCTCGCACAGTATGGCGCTGCGATCTTTAGTCAACACGTGAAGACCCTCTACACGTCTACAAACACGTAACAGATTGATACCACAAGTTAACCATTCTGCCGACAGATGACATTACCTGACTACTTTGATGGAATGATCCACCCGTCCTATTCATTGGTATATATCTCATAACTGAAATAGATGGAATGAACAGAATCAATTTTCTTGAAGTACCCCCTGTCCTCACCTGTTGACTATACCTGGCAGCTTCATATTGTGTATGACGTGATCGCGTGATCCTACCTCAGAACTTTGCCTTTTGATGGCGATAACTAAAACCTCATGTATTATCCGGCGTCTTCAAAATGGGTGATATACCCGACACAGTACTGTCTGGCTCCTGCTGATGAATGTTGGCGAACGCTGTGGATCTTAGATCTCTTAGTTATGAGATCTTATTCAATGAATTCGATGAGAAGACATTAGATTGACCAAAAGGTTTCATTGGTGATGTGTGTTGCTTACGTTTCCAGTAGCTTCAAGCGTAGATGTGATCGTATACTTATGGAACGGATGGCATGTGGCAAACTGGTAGCTGAGGAGAATAACGGTTGTATTTCAATTTGGTGGCAAGACGTGGCCAGACGTACGATAGCAATCTCTTTTGCTTTGTCGTCATTCACATGTCCTATGTGTAACGATGGGAAATCTGAATACTATTTCATGCACTTCAGGAGTGGACAAACTGGAAGTGAACTCATCGGAAGAATAATGAAAGACAGTACTCTACTACTTGTAGTGGTACTCTAGTGCCAGAATCTTATTTTTGCTGACTGATGTGCCTTGAAAGCGTTGTTATGGCGTTTGAGAAATAAGGCCAGTATCATCTTTCAATCCCTGAAGGATTGAAAGTGCCACTCCAGTCCCATAAATGAGAAAATAATAATTATTTCATTCCCTGAAGGGCATTAATATTAATTGTTGTTCTATTGAGTGTGCGCTTCGTCCATTCATCTAATTGAAATTCAATAGAATATTCAACAATCAATGGGTGATGGAGACTTGTTATTTAATCTGAAAATTAGCATACTCAGAATCAGAATCAGATACCTGATTGAAAATAACAGAGCTTCTTAGCGAAACTGGCAGAATGGTAAATAGAACACTTCGAGATTCTGCACGAAACACTCGCCCAGATAGATTTCAATTCCATAAATGAATATAGTGTTTCATTTTATTGTGATATCTCAGATCGGTTGACTATAGGAATGAATAATGGGTACAACAAGAGGGACATTTGAGCTAGGCAGGGGATCATGTTTTCAACATTAATGAATGCTAAAACACATGGTGAGTGACAATGAGAAATATTCTGCTAGGACCTGATTTACCTGTTCTAAATTTATCGTGTTCTTCTAAAAATCTCTCGTATATTGTGAAAATTACTCAAAATAACAGATTATGACAATAGCGGAGTGAAGGGCCATAGTTGAATATTAGTGTTCCGTGGCTTTTGACGGAGCAACGATGAATAAAAGTCATCGTTGGAATGTGGAATCACGCAATAGAAACACTTGATTAACGGTGAATACCTCTCTTCTAAAGTCGTTGGCATTTTGTGATCATTATTTCGAATTCAATGGTCACCAGAATAACCCTGAATATAATTCTCATTTCAATCGTTCCAGTAAAAATAACTTCAATTCAATTAAATATTAATTGCTTTCAGAAACGAAAGTTTGATAGCAAGAGTTTGAGGTTCTGATATGGTATTGATAATGGGGCTATATCTCATTCCTATGGAAGGTGAGTGTCTAAGTAGTACTAAATAGTATATTGTTCAATAAGCACGAAACGAAAGACATCTTCCGCGAGGATTGAGTTTGCAAATCATACGAGCGAGGAAGTTGCATTCCGTGCGTGTCACACACTATACTTGAGGTCAGTTCAGGAGAATATGACGTTTTCGGTTAGCTTGAGAAGTGTACTTCTTTATATTCTTTGAATGATGTCTTCATCTGTTTTTTAAGTAGGTAGCACTCTTTGTCATACCAAGGTTTGTTCCTCTACAGAAGTTTAACAGATCGCCACTGGCTCTTCCGACCGATTTCTTCCTCAGGGCGCAGGAATTCAACACCTTATTCGCAGAAATACAATTTGGAGATTCTTCTGGCTCCGATGTGGACTATGTCTCACAAATACACAGTATATCAAAGGCCTTGAAGTCGCGGCAAAAGTCTTCCACATTACCGTACTCATGGCAGTTCCAAAATAGAATTTTCAGTGGTTGCTATTGGAAAGAGCCGGCGAGGAAGGATTTGCTGATCTTCAGGTCACGCTTAGGTGAGTCCTCTTCGTCTCTATTCCCTTTGTTTGCATTTTTTCCGGTTCAAGTGGGACAATTCTTGGCATTTCATTTATATACTTCATAGTTAGTTGGGTCCCGTTTTCTGAGTGCTTCAATTGTTGAGGTGTCATATCGGATTTCATTTTAATGTTGGGGTATAGATTTCGTGGTATGTCATTCTTTTTCTTCAGAATTTCAACTGCATTATCAGGCGAACTAAGGCTGAGTTCGTACGTACGAGTCTTGTTGGGTGCTAGTTTGCCAATGCGGTTACCAGATTTGATGCAATTTTTGACTTCAGGTGCACTGGAGTCGATAATACTCCTGACAGAAATAGTATCATTGTGTGAATCTTTGTTTTCAGGAATACCTAAGATAATCACATTTTTCTCGCGCCTCAATCGCACACTCGTTTCGACGTGAAACTCATCAATTGAGACTTTGGCTTTGTTCTCTAGTTTATGCTCGAGAGTACTAATATTATTTTTCAGAATGGCATTTCCCTCGCGCAGATTTGAGATATCTGATACGCAGGTTGTTATGGCAGAGGCATGTATCATTATAGTTTTGTTGAGCTTTTTTATTTTGTCATTGCATGAGCTGATTCCGTTCGAGACAGTAGCTAATTGTGCCATTAGCGCAATAAAATGGGTCGTATTCAGCGGTGAAGAGTTGGTGCACTTTGGACATGTCCAGGTCGTGGAGACGTCGCCTTTTAGTGCCGTGGACTCCAGCCGAGCGCACTCTCGATGGAAAGGCGCATGACATACTGATCATTGTAGGTAATTATTAGGCATGTCCGCGTTCAGATTATGAACAGTCCGAAACTATCAGGAGCATGCGCAATTTCACAGAACAGTACACATTTTTCAAGCTCCGTGGAACTGCGCATGCTCCTGATGGTTTCGGACTGTTTATCTTTCGAACGCGAACAAACCTATGCCTATTGCCAGCGATCGACGTAGATTTTAGGCAGATTTGACAATTAGCTGGAGGGGACATGATACTGCTGGTAGGAGGCCTACACAGATTTGATGGCTGTATAGGCCGATTCATGCAACAGTCATTATTATAACATTTCCATTATATTATGAATCAAAAATGTTGAAAACTCCTATTTCATAGAATGCGTTCATGCAACACCTTAACATATTTTCATTATATTTTCATCACATCAGTGTACTAAGAAGTTGACCATCTTTCAACTATTCATTATAATAACATTAAAGTTCTAGTGAAAACGACCGATTTGCAAGATTAGATCATTGAATGATCAATTTTTCTACAAAAATATTTGTGATTTGCCTCAGAAATTATATTCAAAATGAATCCATGTTCTCAAATAACCTGTAAGAATTTGAAAAATCCATTCAAATCACATAACCTCGAATAATTAGTTCATTATGAGCATACGTTGCATGAACGGGTACCTCGCAGCTAGTGAGAATATAATCATAATGTAGTGAAAATGTAATTATAATGAATGTTGCATGAATCCGCCTCATACTGGATCGAGGTTATTTCTGTTTATATGCAATAATTACTGCGATACAGGGCCACTAGCACTGAGTCTCAACTAGAAGCAACTGTCTGGACTCACTCAGAGGGATTAGCTGCAGTTGACATTACTGACGCACCTTTAGACACTACTTTCAAGGAATCTTTCGACGAACTATAAAATGCACGTGCTGCCAGCGCGAAGCGACAACTCAAACTCTGAAACATCTGAAAATTATTTCAGTCCACCCCATCAAGTCTAGCTGAATCAAAGTTGAATGACAGGTGAAAAGAATACGTTTCTTTGTCTCGGATGATTAATTATTCATCCAATTGTTACACATAAGATTGGTCGAAGGAAACAAGATAGGAAACTCATGTGACCCTGATTAATTTTGACAGTCCATTGTATACTAGGTTTTATCGACGAGCAGTTTCCATTTGTCATTTCCGTAATATCATACTGTTATTTGGGTTTGAAGGTATTCGAATGACAATAATGGTCTCAAATCACAAAAAAAATTATTTCATAATTCCATCTCACCCAAACTAGCTCATCATCGCAAATTGTTCCTTGCTGTGAGCTCCCTACGTTTTATAAAAAAGTATTGAAATCCCTGATATTTCGGACCTCTGAAAACGAGGCGATGATGTGACGTCAAAACCTTACTACTGAAACAAGACTATTCCAGACAGAGATGAATGATACATGATTTCTGACAGAGTGAATTAGCGTGATATCACAGTTGAAAGAATTTTCTTTCAACTATGGCGGGATGAGGTTTCCACGTCATAAGAGGGTCCGTTTTCAGAAGGTACTATTATTTATGTCCAAAAATAAAACATTCCAGTTAATTTTTCGATCGAATTATGTCGTCAATCATTATTTATGTATATTATAAACATGGATTGAGTTGAAAGTTCTACTAAGTTGTACACGCCCATTGGAGAGGTGATGTTAACAGCCTCCGTCCGGCGGCCTTCAACTGTTCCATAACAACACGGTGTTGAGATTTTTTTGTAGAACTAAGAAGAACGTGGTTCGTTCTATCCTCGGAAATGAGACGTGATTTTTCAGCGGTATTACGAAGAGTTCCGAAAGATACACGGTCGATACACACTCAACAGATCCGGTCGTTATAATCGTCGGCTGCGCCTCATCCGTTATTTGATACATATTGGCCTCGTAAATTAATAACCATTATTTTCTTATTTGCTAGAATACACGAGTTTTCTTCTTTTAAGATATGATATATGATGAAAATACATACCATACTGAATATACAATAGAAATAAACAATCTCAGTAGGACTACAATGATAGACACTTGTTCAGTTGGTTATAAGCTCATATTGCATTATTCATCACCTAATCTGCCTAAACGTGACGAGGTACAGGGTCTCTGCGTATATTTTGAACCTCCACTCAACTTTTTTATGTATCATTGAATTCTTTTTTCAAGAAACGGTCTCTTATATTTTTTCCTGTAGATTTCATATATACCAACAGAAAAACAGTTGAACATCTGAAAACATACATTGCGCAACATTTATAATTTTTTCAATAGGACACCCTGTATTTCATTGCATCCTCATATTTTTCCTGGAGAGCTGATTTTATCGATTTATAACAGTTGGGGTCCAGCTGAAATGATTACAGAGATTTAGGGTGTGAAAAATTGAGATTTTTTCAACTTGAGGAATTTTTTGTGTCGAAACTATTCATCTTGAAAACAGTTCAGCCAATAATGAGATATATAAATATTAAGAAACGTTCCTTGAGAAAAAAATTGAACAATACATGAAGAAGTTGAGTGGGAGTTCCTATACTACCTATAATTTTTGCGATGGTAGGCAACTTGGAAAAATTCAGAGTTACGAGTAGGGTCTGTTTGGAACTTTGAAATCGAACTTGATGAAGCAATGAGGAACAATCTATCTCCCCTGATAGTATCTCATAGACGGTAATCAGGTCAGATCTTGTAATACTATTCTCCAAGGTTGTAATATTGAAATCCAATATACAATCGTATCTACCATGCTGCAGATTCATTTTTTATGCTATACGCTCCGGAAATTGTGATGTGAGTTTGATAATTTGGTGACCACATTGGTGAGACGTATTGAATAACCAAAAATACTAATGATAGGTACAACTACAGTCGGTTTATAGTTTGCATCCACTTCGTTTTCTCCAGTTATGAGTACTTTCAGCTTGTTGGTATAAGATTTGGTAAAAGTTGAAGACGGGTAACTCTCATACCTTAGAATAAAGTTTGCAGAAGAGATCCCAATGATTTGGTGAAATTTTTCAACCATCGTTAAATTCTTCAAATAAAAGTAGTGGTTAAGATTCAACTGATACTTTCAGTTCAGCAATCATGATGAGAATTGTTAGATCACAGTAAATCAGTGCTTTCCTGAATCTGAACAGGAGCACTCTGTGGAAAAACTAGATTCGGATATGAATAATGATTATTAGGAATTTGATGGAGATTTTCAGAATCAAGAAGAGAAATATGAACACAGACAATATTCAACAATCATATAACATTGCCCGGAAATTCTTGATGGCCACGAACGGTGAGATCATGGTCTTCCGAAGATTTCCGCGTAGCAAATAATGAATTTTGATCACCAAAGAGATATCATATCATTGAGATGTTCTGAATTCCTCAGATATTTTTGCGAGAGAACTACAATGATTTATATCGATATCGGAATCCGATATGCTGATATGCAGGTAGCTCGAAAAAATCACATTTGCACTTTCTCAAAGAATGAATGCATGTCGATGTACTTCGACACCTCCGGACTAAGAAGCCAGACACATCGGCCCTTAGTGGGACACAGCTCGATTTATACACTCTCACTATGTTCAAGTAAATCTTCATAATTGGCTTGGGTAAAATTGTATAGAACCATTTATTTAAATATGAATATTTTTTCGCGCTATGAAAGCACCTCACTCCGCTTACAAGTGTATCCTACCCCAGGGATTTTCAATAAGAGCAATTTGCTAGAAAACCACCTGCTTCAGCTTCAATCATCATATTTCTGCCTTACATCATATCCTGACCAGGAACACCGCAGCCAGCCGGCTATTACACCATACCTGCATACACCCCATGGAATCATCAGGTGAGTGCAGTTGCTTTCTCGTATTGAAATCTAATTTCATATGGTTTATGCAATTTGAATCTGCCTAAGAAAATACAGTCCACTCAAATATCTATCACACTATAATTATGCTTTGTCCTGGGTACAAATTTCACATACGTTTCAGGTTGCAGGGTGGCCTCTGCGTCTATTGTTGAACGAATCTCCCATGTCATCGGGGAAAAACTCCAGAACCTATGTTGCCCCTTAAGCTTGACTCAATTCAGCAGAACCATCCAGCAGCAGAAATAATCATCATGGAAGATTTCAATGTACACAACACTGCCCGCCTCGTACACTCCAACAGAACCATGGACGTATAACGAATATACGTCCATGAACAAAACAGATGAATTTGAGCAACGAGCCAAATCTTTTGCCATCACTCACGACTCAGAGCAGCTTATCAAGGAACCTCCACGAACTCTTCAAGACGATAATCATTCAGCCGACACACTTAACACCTGTAGATTTACTCGCCAACGTACCCCATAAATGCAGGCTTCATTAGGAAAACCTGGGGAATCTCCATCTGTGGTGTTTCATACCATCACACGGCTCGTCAGCATCCCATCTATGCCATCTCATGGAGCATTGTCTTATACTATTGACATCAATTCTGGCGTTCCACAAGAATGAACTTTGTCACCAACTCCATATCAATGATCTGTTGAGAGCAACCTCTTGCCCTGTTCACAGATTTCCAGACGATACTACTCTCCGTACTGCGTTCCCATCTATATATTTTTTTTTTTTTTTAGGAAGCTGGGACCTCACGACGTGGCAGGCCAACGCTGTCAATCACGATCTTGCTCAAATTACAGACTGATGAACTAACAGCCTGATGACTCCATCAAAACTCAAGCCAGTATTCTAGGAAGGCGGAAATATATATGCTCGGTATTTCCATCGGCAATACTCTTTTATGAAAAAATCATGTATGATCCATCGCGAAAGCTGCTTCAGAAAAACTCGGATCCTTATTCCGTGCGAAATTCTGCTCAACACCTCAACGGCTCCTCATGATATGCAAAGCAGAGATACGGCCACATATGAGGTTCACAACCGAACATTGACTGATGCTTTCGAAGATCCATCCAGAGAAGAGGTATTCGCCTGGTGAGTGAAACCACACTCACCAACTCTTCGACCTCATAGGAACACCGTTGAAAAGTCGGCGACTCTCCACATCTGTATAAAAACTTCCTCGAAAATCTCTCGTCAGGAATCTCTGCTATCATCATATCGATGGCAATACCAGTCTGATGAACTCGACAGGCCCAGTCATCACACTCTTTCTTTGTCAACCTGGAAGTGAGAACTTATATCCTTCAAGAGTATAATGAAATTCATCAAAAATCAAAATCACTAATTCCTGAAAACCCTCGAATAAGGTTCAGTATCGGCCCGTTTGAACGTTTTTGTGACACCATTATTAACTGAGATAGCTATTGAGTAAAATATGAACAATCAACATGTATCTGAACCTAAGGGTTGAATTTATATATTTGGATAACACTCTGTGTATTGGATATATATTATTCAAGTCGGTTTTATGAGTGGAAACTGACTGTGGGTGAATCAAATAACTCTATACGAACTGAAGTAGTTCCTCTTGTCAATAAATGTCATGTGAACATTGAGGTAAAAATAATTAGAAAAGCACTCTCAATGAATAAGCAGTCGTTGGCAAGAAAACTTTCGGTTAGTAGTAATTAATCACATGATATTCGAAACGTAACTTGAAAACATATATGTATCTAATGGCTCCTCCGAAAACGAGCTGTCACTTCCCAATGATGAATCATCATCCAGGATCCCGGAAGGAACGTGGCACATGGACCGTTCCCCCACTCTCCTAACTCCCTAGGGGCACTGTTTCATGCGAGAGCATGTGATTCCTTTGCGGGATCGCTAAAAAACACGCTTGTTGTGGTCGCGTTTGATTGATCATCCCTCAAGATGGCGATGTGTAACGTCACTTGTGCTTCTACTCCATAGGAATCAGGACAGAGGATGGATGATACTTGATGATGATTTGGGAGTGGATTGTGACATATTTCACTACAAAAATCAAGTATGAACAGTAAAACCATACTATTTTCAATATTCGAGATGATCATGTCGCATTAATATTTATGAAATTGTGTTCACGAGCAACACCACAAGTTTGCCAGAATAATTCTCAGTAGAGAAAAAAAGCATGCATTATAATCATCATATACAGGTACAACAATTCGTGTTGAACTGTCAAATGTTGCTTTGATATCTATTGGTAAGAAAGAGGTTTCCACTAGATTCATGTGGTACATAATTTAAAATTGACTCAGAATCATAGTTGCCAGCTGTTGTCAAACATCTGAAGATTCTTTGGTGATGTCAACAACTGTAGTCACAGAATACGAAGTTCCGAATGAATAATGTATAAATACTGCTTTCGAAGACACTAGAGGCACGCATGTAACCTTGACAACTTCGATGGTTACGATGGCTGTCAATCAACGTTGATTGACTGATCAGAATTGAGAGACCAAGTTTTCTTGTGATAATTCGAGTTGTCCTTAGTTTGTCTTCATTCAGATATCGTGGAGTTCTTGAGACGAGTGGAATAGTATCGAATATAAAATAGAACTCGACACATCATGTTTCAACAGTCTATACAATCCTGCAATAATAATAAGCAATTGAAATGGATTCGTAGCATTGTGAATATCGAAACTTGCAACATCCTTTGTCAATTTGAAAGACGTTTCCATGATCTCGACAAACTGAAACTAGATATTCTATTCATGGAATTACAAGTTGTCGGTTAATACGTATCATCCTATAGAGAGTATACGACCGAGATCAAGATATAACCAATAATTCATCATTCTTCCATTATGTGATGCCTCCGACTAAACAGGGCCACACACTCCTGGATTACATGAGAGGTCTGAAATCAAAAGCACCTTCTCAAAAACATCGCAATAGGAAGCGAACAATTGTGCAGAAATATTCGTAGCAATATCTATATCAGATTCATCGGGGATAGTACCGTCAGATATTCTATCCGTTGGAAGTTGAATGTCCGTGATCGTCTTCTATCATTGCATAATTAGATGCATTCCAATTTGTCTAGAAATTGATGAGGCTGACGGTTCTGAAGGAATTCCATTCCATACATTCCTCTCGAAAAATGTTCACTAGAATTGATACCGACTCCCTGCAAGTCATTCACTATATCGTACAAGTTGGGTGTTTTTTCATCCTGCTGGGAGATTGCTAGTGCACGAAATATTCTCTGAAGAAGTGAAGAAGTTCTCCTCTGACCAGCAGCGGCCTATCCTATCGCCTTGTCATCATTTTTCTCAGGAAAGATGGAATAAGTCACCAATATTGAGCTTATCAAACATCTGGAAAAATCAGAAATCATTAATGTAAAACTACTGGCAGTAGTTTTCAAAAATTTACTAGAGATTTACTCGCTACCGTTCCACATATATAGCAAGTTCTGGTAGAGGAACATAGGAAATCTATAGGAGTATCGTCAGACATATCGAGAGCATTCGAACCAAGAACTTCTCTTCATCTCCTTACCATCTCTTCCTGGTGTGGTTTTCGACAAAAAGCTTACATACTGCAATGAAGGACAGAGTATCATCTCATACTATGGTGATTGATTCCAATGCCCCTAGCAGAGTCGCAATGACGGACAAAGTTTCATCTCATACTATGATAATTGATTCCAATGCCCATAGCAGAGCAATCTGACCAATAACTTATCCACAAACCATGAGCATACGGCTTCTAGCTCAGCTTCTATTGGGCAACTTCATAGAAATATAGCTTCCATGTGGTGGTAGAGGACAATGAGATAGTATAGTTATTTATTTCGACACCAAACTAGGATCAATTTTGGAAACAGTATTCCTACTCCATATCAATGATCTGTTAGATGTCATCACCTGCTAACAGTGTTCTCCATACTGCGTTCTCTCCCAGAACTCGAATTGAAATAATTACTGATCATACTACACTGAGAAAACTCGGCCAAGTAAATTGTTTTCTTGAAAAAAAGTCGATTGTGACAAGAACATTTTCACCAACGGTAGGAAAATATGGTACTTGCAGAAGGCAGAACTATATTTCTGGAACGAAGTTCCTGCTGTAAGTGATCAGAACACTTGTTGGTATCAACCAAGTCGATATGTACTTAGAGTTCGCTAATTCTAAGTGAACACTAAACTAGTGCTAGGTTAACGAATACTCACTATTATTAAATTATTTTTCTGACATAAGATTACTTACTCTGAGCGAACTCATCAATGAAGACAATCTATCAAGTCGATTGTTGCAGGTGACAGCTCACCTGTAGTTATAGATCTCTTTTCCGTTCGGACATCTCCGATATTATCCGAGTACCCACGCCCAACGCGATCATTGTCCAGTGTCCACGAGTCCACGGCGTCATTTCGATCTTAGCATTCGTGAAGTTAGTATACTTGCGTTCCCGCTAGTAACATTGACATTCCAAGTCATGTAAGTGCCCTTTCGAACAACTACTATAATATCATATTCGTATGAGAATTCTCTGTTTGTGTGCCGTGCTCTGTGGCCGTTCTATGAGCTGTGGGGTGTTGAGTTCTTGATATGTTCTCTTGAAGGAGATAATGAAATACGAAACTCTTCTAGAACAGTACATAATTGTTTCTACATATATACAGGATCTTTTTCCACTTCCTATGATACTCGAAGTGGAAGGAAGTGACGTTTAAAAAGTATGAAAGTTGATTCATCTTCAATGCTGGAAAGAAAAAGATAGTGAACCAGAGTGCAGTGCAGTGAGTGAGAGTACCGTTTTCCTCGGTGCATGATGCTGATATACGCGGTACCTAGTATCTCAATATTTGTCGTCAACCTCACCTTTTTTGTATTTTCTGGATTCATCATACCTATATAATAAAATGTTTCGAATGCATGTGTTTTTGTCTTATTACCAAGGTTTTATCATTTTTCAGAGAACAATGGAGGTATTTTTTCATACTAGCTAATGACAAGTGAATAAGTCACTATTGACAAGTAAATAAGTCACTAATGACTAGTATATAAGTCACTAATGACATATCATTAGCCCACTAATGACTAGTGAACAAGTCACTAATGAAAAGTGAATGAGTCACTAATGACAATTGAATAGGTCACTGATGACAAGTGATGTGTGCACTAACCGTTATCACTCTGAAATTTAATGAAACATGTCAATAGTGGTAGGTGTACATTTTCAGGAACACAAATATTCTTGTGGTTATTAACTTGTTTCCTTGTCCCACATAGTATACAAGTTTTTACTTGCCACTATTGAATATTCACTTAGGGTTAGTGATTTTTTTCTCCGTGTAATCTTGTTAGTGCACTGAGAAAACTCGGCCAAGTAAATTGTTTTCTTGAAAAAAAGTCGATTGTGACAAGAACATTTTCACCAACGGTAGGAAAATATGGTACTTGCAGTAGGCAAAACTATATTTCTGGAACGAAGTTTCTGCTGTAAGTGATCAGAACACTTGTTGGTATCAACCAAGTCGATATGTACTTAGAGTTCGCTCATTCTAAGTGAACACTAAACTAGTGCTAGGTTAACGAATACTCACTATTATTAAATTATTTTTCTGACATAAGATCACTTGCTCTGAGCGAACTCATCAATAAAGACAATCTATCAAATCGATTGTTGCAGGTGACAGCTCACCTGTAGTTATAGATCTCTTTTCCGTTCGGACATCTCCGATATCATTCGAGTACCCACGCCCAACGCGATCGCTGTCCAGTGTCCACGAGTCCACGGCGTCATTTCGATCTTAGCATTCGTGAAGTTAGTATACTTGCGTTCTTGCTAGTAACATTGAAATTCCAAGTCAAGCAAGTGCCCTTTCGAACAACTACTATATCATATTCGTATGAGAATTCTCTGTTTGTGTGCCGTGCTCTGTGGCCGTGCTCTGAGCTGTGGGGTGTTGAGTTCTTGATCTGTTCTCTTGAAGGAGATAATGAAATACAAAACTCTTCTAGAACAGTTCATAATTGTTTCTACATATATACAGGATTTTTTTCCACTTCCTATGATACTCGAGGTGGAAGGAAGCGACGTTTAAAAAGTATGAAAGTTGATTCATCTCCAATGCTGGAAGGAAAAAGATAGTGAACCAGAGTGCAGTGCAGTGAGTGAGAGTACCGTTTTTCTCGGTGCATGATGCTGATATACTCGGTATCTAGTATCTCAATATTTGTCGTCAGCCTTTCTTTTTTTGTATTTTCTGGATTCATCATACCTATATAATTAAATGTTTTGAATGCATGTGTTTTTGTCTTATTACCAAGGTTTTATCATTCTTCAGAGAACAATGGAGGTATTTTTTCATACTAGCTAATGAAGTGAATAAGTCACTATTGACAAGTAAATAAGTCACTAATGACTAGTATATAATTCACTAACGACATTTAATTAGGCCACTAATGACTAGTGATCAAGTCACTAATGAAAAGTGAATGAGTCACTAATGACAATTGAATAGGTCACTGATGACAAGTGATGTGTTCACTTACCGTTATCACTCTGAAATTTAATGAAACAGGTCAATAGTGGTAGGTGTACATTCTCAGGAACACAAATATTCTTGTGGTTATTAACTTGTTTCCTTGTCCCATATAGTATACAAGTTTTTACTTGCCACTATTAAATATTCACTTAGGGTTAGTGATTTTTTTTCTCCGTGTGGTTCGCATATACGATTATTCATCAGATTGAAAAGATGGAAAATTCAGCAATATTCATATTGATATATAGTCAAAAGAAGAAATCACCAATATTTTCAGACACTACATAATGATTTTCTCATTATCATTATAATTACTCACGGACAAATGAAGTGGCAAACTACATAATGGAACGGCATACTTTTTTCGTAAACTTTTTTTTGTTAAACCCTTTCATTTCTATTTCGAAATTGAAAACCAACTCATCAGAAGTTGAAACTCGCGCAAGGTTAAGGAGAGCGGGACCTACAGCCCATAGTGAATTACTAATCACTTCTAGTGAGTCGAAGTTTTACCAAGATCTCAATTGAGAAATACACATTCTGAAGAAAAATGCTCAGCCGATCCAGATTCGAACCGACAACACGTCGTGTGTACGGCCATCTAGCAATTTTCATCGCTCAAGATAGCTCGGACACTGTGCCATCTTTGAATATAATATCGATCCTAGCACAATCGCATCAGGAAACTCTTCTCAAACTATGATGTTCGAACTGTGCATTCGTATTCCAAATGATCGAATGAAATCTCCTTCTGAAGCGAGACCATCGAACACTTTCTCTTATTTGTTCGCGTGAACTCAATCTACTCTAGTTGATGGAGGATTCCACACACAGTCAAGAAATATAGTCGTCTCTTCTTGTTCTCTAATTCCACGACATAATCTATCGAATCTGGTCGATTGGGCACTAGAGAATTCGCTAAAATATTGGACCTCTGACAGGCGCGAAGAGTGTTTTCCACACTTGAAGCGGTCTCGTCCTTTTTATAGGATGTTTTTCCTCGTCTGAACGCGAAGTGATTAATTGTAGGCGGCTCCAGGGGTTCGTGAAGCGAAATCTGGCTACAAAAAGAGCTCGATGCAAATTATTTCGCGTGGTCGGTTGATATTTCTGAAAGAATTTATGTTTTTTTATTATTTCGAGAAGGAAAGGGTATAAGTAATGGTGCTTTCACTCATCAATTTTCATGAAATTGAACATAACCATGCTCTGATAAATCGCAACAGTGGAGGAGGTCTTTTCGTAACAATTTCTGAATTGAATTCTCAAGGAAGAAGTGAATCGACTCCAGATGAAATCAAACCCAATCATCCAGTATTTTATGAAATTCATATGATATGGAGCTTGTCGCGAGATTTATCTGGTATGAATTCATTTAATGGATATCAGATATATCGACGATAATCAGATATCCTGAGGATATTCAGTTTCCCTAGTTGGTGTTATGGTGTGAGATGTCACTATTTTTTATTTGGTATTGATAATGATACCCTATCCTTTTTCAAAATATGTCTGAATATGAGTTGCATCCGTTGTTTAAGAGTCAGATTTCTCACTACAGCAACAGTTGGCATCAACAAAGTTATTCTTTCAATTATTTGTCTCACTGAGTAGGATTCTTGAAACTGTTCATGACTCTCCAAAGTTTTCAACTCGCCTGATAAGAGTCAATGACCGCACAAACAATCATGAAAGTCCTGTTCGAAATTTGGGAGAAACATCAGCGTGCACATCAGATTTCTGCTAACTTTTGACTCAGAAAGTTGAATAGGAAGCCCACTAATATCAGTACAAGGAATTATGGAATATGATCATGAACTGTTTCCGTGACTCTATCATAAGTAATGAATATCTATTGATTTTAAGAATTATATTCATTGTAAAATAATGCAAGATTGCAAAATCGACAACTATGTCATAGGCCTCTGGCCTAACCAGGTATCCTTCCTGATTCTGCAGATTTTGAGTTTTCTATGAGAAATGTCTGAAGTTGCGATACTGGATTTTCTGTCGGCGTCCAAGACTTTCTGAGTTTTCTCAAGCCTTTATGAAGTCAACTTGACATAGTGAGTGAGTTCTGGTTGTGAGACATTCATATAATGATAAGGAATATTCTCAGATATATTTATGAACACGAAAAAATTGATATAAATGCATAAAGAAATACATTGAGAATTCGCATTCTCCATGTGATGAAAATATTAATTCTCTCTTGTTTTATTCAACACAGAACAACTACTTTCCTGTCTATATGCCACGACAAACATTGAATTATATCTATTGAACACACATGATGAGAATTTGAAAACAAAATCTTCTGAAGTGAACAATTTGCATTCTCCTTCATATAGAAAATATTCTGAATATTCAACAGAAAACAACTTTTTTCCTGGCTATTCTCCACGTTGAACATAGAATTATATCTGTCAAATCTTCAGAAAGAGAGCAGTAATAATTAGAATCCTCTGAAATTGATAATATACATTATCTCTCGAATGGAATGGAATAATAGAATGTGATAGTATATTAATCAACGAGCGCATAATGATGGCTATTACTCACGAAGATGAGATTTACAGTACGAGCCGAAGGCGAGAGCTGTTATTCTCAGAGTGGGTAATAGTCATTATGCGTGAGTAGAATACTATACTCCATCTACAACTATTCAAATATCGAAGCAACTCTGATAGTTCAGAAATATATCTTTGGAAAAAATGAAGGTTATTATATTGCAAGATCATCGAATCTGATTTGAAATACTCATTGATTCCATCGATATCCTATTTTACAAAAATTTCAATCAACGAACAGCTTATAACTTATTTCAATAATTTGATTGTGAAATTATGATGAGCAATGTTGTATATAACTTTCATTGACAGGAAAAGAGTCGTGCAATCACATATC
Source organism: Phaedon cochleariae (assembly GCA_918026855.4). Classification (NCBI taxonomy): domain Eukaryota; kingdom Metazoa; phylum Arthropoda; class Insecta; order Coleoptera; family Chrysomelidae; genus Phaedon; species Phaedon cochleariae. The sequence continues at coordinate 43,238,625 of OU896713.1, read as the reverse complement.
AATCTTACCAAGTATCATATGCCATTTCAACTTTTCAGTTGTAAAATGAATCATTTTATTGCAGATTATTCATCAACTTGCTTCCGCTGTAGCATTCCCCCACCGCCATTTTTAATTGTAGTACCCTGTCTCTAGACACTAGTTATCAACAATGAAGTTCCATGGTTCTGATTGGTTTGTACTAATCTATTCGAATGGCCCGCACATGATTGTGAGCCAATCAGCAACTGTCAAGTGTCAAGTCATATCTTATGGTTATATGGTAACTCATGATGATTCTCACTGTTGAGATTGAAAATCAGTGAATTCTTATTTTTCCGATTATTTGTAGAATCAAGGTGAAACTATGAGAACCATGTAGAGTGGGTTTTTTGAATTTGCGTGTATTTCACAAACAGTAGTATAGTGCTGTGCTTTAGTAGAGGTTGTAGAACGAATACCTACCTAGTTGAATCTGACAAGACGATGGGATGACAGATTATTACGCCATCCTACTGTCATTATCACTTTCATTACTCGATTTATCACAATAATTCCTAGCATCAAATGTTATATGAGAGTAGTTGTTTTCTGCAGAATACATCGAGAAAAAATTCATATTTTCATCACATGGAGAATACGATTTCTCAATGTATCTCTCTATTTATATATATATCCATTTTTTTGTGTTCATGAATATATCTGAGAATATTCCTTCTCAATACCTTCACCCAATCAAAGGGTTCAAACTTGAACGATGGAAACTTTATTCTTATAGACCGCAATCGCAGATTCGTGATTAGGATTTCTCATTTCAGAATTTCTCCTTTTCACGTAATAATAATAATAAAATGTTATTCATCATACATCCAACAGAAAACAGAACTCAGATCTTTGGGTCATTATTCATATGGATCGACATATCTGAATTGGATAAATATTTTGAAATCTGTGGAGAATGCCGAATATGAACTGCAAGGAAATGGACAAATGTTTCGAATTCCTCCGAATTTTAATCTGAAATATCTCTTCACAAAAGAGATTCATCAATTTCTTACGACTAACATAGGATTGTGTGTATGAATGGGAGTAGCCTTGATATATCAGGTGTCAACGAAACTATTGGACAAGCCCTAACTGTGGGTATATGTTATGGAAAGTTTTCGCATATTTTTTACTCTTTATCATTACATTTTCGATATCCTTAGACAAAATTGGATCAGAATTCGACATTTCTAGAGGGTCCTATGCCTACTCCATTCTTTCAGAGTCACTTTGGATATTGCATATATGTGGCCACGATAAAACGTTGAATTTTTCTGAGGACCCCAGGTAATGTCACAAGATTATAATTGCAAAGTTTAACTGCTGCCTGTGCCCAATTATTATTTTTCAAATGGCCAACATTTTTGGACAAGCACTTTTCGAAAAAGGATTTTTCGACGAATCTCACGATACACGATATATGCGATTGGATCGAAAATTAGGACAAAAATTTAATATAACTGAAGAAAATACTGGATGTTCACTTATTCACTTTGGTCGAGTGTGTCATTGATAGTCATGATGCATGATATTTGGAAGTTATTTTCATTTTCGAGATACCTATGTCACACACACAGACAGTTGAAGTTTCTCATTTTTTTTATTCAAATTGAATTTTTCATCAAAATAATGTATAATCAGAGTGAGAAGTGTACACCTCGAACATTCCATTTTTCAATCTACAATTGTCTCAGTAATTCAAAATTATAATGATATACAAGGTGATTCATTTGAAAAATATAAATCCGGAGCAATTTTCAGCGAAACTAGAAGCGACCGGGGAGTGGAAAATATTCGAAAACTTGCCTCTTCACATATCATATACCCATTTTCAATTACATTATGATACACCTCATATTCCAGGAGTTATGGCCTGTCTAACATGTTCGTTGACACCTGGTATTACAGCATCTGAATACTAGAGATAATATTTCATACAACGTGTCAACAAAACCAATTGCAATAATACTATTATATTGATTCATTGACCCAGACAGCATTGGATATTCCTAGAATATTCTCTAAATATGCTAAAAGGGAAGAATATATTCCGAATATCCTTCGAATATTCTTAGAATAACTACGTGCCTCTGGAACATTCAAGGAATATTCAAATGTGAATATTCTAGTAATATTCCAAAATGTATATACAGGGAATATTCCAGAAGGAATATTCTGAAGTGAATATTCCTAGAATATTCCAGTTGGATAGTGCAAGGAATATTCAGGTATGAATATTCCAGGAATATTCCCAATTGAATATTCTGTTCCTGTATATTCATGGAATATTTCAATGATATTCCCATGTGTTTCAATGAAATTGTAAAGTATGAAAATTAACCAATCACAATTTTATAGATGTGAGTATTAAACATTGATTTTGAAATCTGTGGTAGAAGTCCATCCATGGACGTATAAAAAAGAAGGACACAGCAACTCTATACTTTCAGCATATAATGTTTTGAAGTCTTAGAGATGTAGGCAAGCGGGTTGAGGGGAAGGGAAACGGTAACGATAGATTGTGCTATTTCCTCAAACGACAGCGGCGTGCGAAAATGAATAATAGTGATAGTGAATTGCGGAATCCAAAATGCAAAGAACGACTAAAAACTGAATACCAATCACTATATGACCGTTTATCGATCCGGGTCGCTATGGGTTATACCAAGTGAACATAAAAAATACAGATTTGTGTTTTCACATATTGAATAATGGATTTTATATAACTGTGGTGTGGTGAACTGGTACGCAAAATAGATTATTAAAATAATGAAAATTCGGTACTATTTGATGAATCATTGAAAGTTCTGTATCTTTTTCCATATGGTACACCAACAAACCAACTATAAAGAGTGTCCCAAAATTGCTGGGACACAGAACTACTACGTGTAATGAGGTCAAAATAAATTTATATACACTATGTTATCTATTATTTTCACTTCTTCATCAACCACTTTTTTGACCCCCTGAAGAAAAACTTTTTCTCTGATTAATTGATGATCACTCAATCCGATCAGTTTGGGAATCTATTTGATAACGATGCAGATGCAAAATACTGTCAACTATATCCTCATTCATAGCTAACAGTTTATGAAAAGGATAAGGATTATTACTAGACAATATGACTGATTATCATTTCATTTTTATTTTTGAAACTATAATACATTATATACTTGCTTCTATATGACATGTAATGCAAATAACACAGAAATAAAAAAATAAGTAATAAAAAATATAGAATTATAGGAGCTAGATAACTACAATTTCTATCACATCACAAATGTATATTAATAATGACAGACGCCTGTCAAACCGCAGCGCTAATATGAATCGTCGTCGAAAAAACTTTGATATCCACAAAAAAGTGCATCCTTTTTTATTTCGATAAATATTGTTTTGATATGCCTATAACTGGATGGCAGTAGATTTTCTAACGTTTCCACAATTGATTCTGATTCGACTGTCCTTATTATTCCCGAGGTTATCCTAATTCAAATTATACGCGTTAATAAACGTTTATAATTTTTCAAAATATTTTTCAAAATATTCCATGATTCTTGAACTCAAGAAATATTGATAATAATAATATAAGTTTATTCAAAAACGTTTACAAAATATATACATTGGAACATACAGATAGGTATTTTGAATAAACTGGAAAAAACCTTACGAAGTGAACCTTGTAGTAAGGATAAGAAACACATGTAGATAGTTCAATGAATATTTAACAATATTAAATTATCACATGGGGAAAATTATTGTCTCATTAGGAAATGAGACATCATGTATATAATTCATGTATAGTGTACTGAGCATTTAATTCAATTCGCATAATTATTTATATTTATATATACTTATTCACAATTATTATTTATATTTCGAATTTTATTATTGAATGTTAATTTTGAGAACCTCACCGTAACATTGCCGTATATTCTTGAATTTCTAGGTATATTGGAACAGTCTGAAATGATATGAAATGATGATGATATGATGTCCCACTGAAATTATGAAATTTCAATTTTTTACACATGCCAGACCCTCGTAAACATTGCAAATAAGGAATGTATCTTTCATCTCCTTTCATAAATGTTAATTCCTATGAATTCTGAGAGCGGCGCCACTCTCTGGACATGAATTGTTGCCATGCAAGGGTTTCGTATTCCCCTCGGTATTCCCTAACTTTTTATGTTCATTTTTATTTTGAGTGAATGAATGAATCAATACATATTTGTGAAGATCTAATCTATGTTCCTGTCATCCCACTTTTTCGAAATTTGATTCAGTTTTTTTCTGAAAAAAATCGTAAAATAACGTGTTTTTTGATGATTTTCAATTTTTTTTCACAAGAACCGAATCTAATTCCGAAAAAGTAAGACGGCAGGAACATTTATGAGATCTTCATGAATATGTACAATTTTTTTCATCCACTCAAAATGAAAAATGACCGTGAAAAATTAGGGACTTCGAAACTCTTGCACTAGCCCTTGCATTATTGCTTTATATCAAAGTACAACTTCCTCTTGACAGAAAAGCATTGAAAAGGAATGTTCTCTGATAAATTATGTTCGTAAAAAAAATGGATATATACATATATGAAGAAATACATCGTGACTTCGCATTCTCTATTTGATGAAAATATCAATTGTTACGCCTATGAAACTCTAATTCAAACATGTAAACAAATAGTACTTACGAATGGAAGGTGAAATTTGGGTATTATAACTTTGTTTTTTCGCAAATCCAGCAGTGTCACACCATTATTAGTCTCTGTCTTTCAACTTTTCACAAAAAAATATAGGAAAATTCACTCAAAAACAAAGGAAACAATTAACTTCCTCAAACACATTAACACAAACGAACAACGCCGAACTCGCCGAAAGCACGAAACATCACGAAACGAGCCTGTTTCGCAGCGGCGTTGTCGGTTGTGTATAATCTCGGTAACCTTTACAAAATAACTTTGAAATAATGTTTAACGACAGTTTTATAATATTTGATTGTGACTATCTATGAACATATGATTTATTCCTTGAGTTCTATGAATTGGATGATAATGAACATCTAATTGAATAGATGATTACAAGAGAAGTAAGTAAAAATACTTGAGAGGATTAGACTGAGGTTAGGAATTATTAGCGACAGGACGTGACAACCTTCAATTCAACATCAGGTGATATGCTGTGACCGTATTCTCTGACTTCACATTACGATGTAAATAAATGGGTCCTTCTTTGTTTATACGTCCATGAGTCCATCGTATTTCAAAGTGAAGTGGTTATGTTACCAGGGATCAAAAACAAAAAGTCGTCTCCACGATTTTGATAGTGATCAAGGTACTCAATCAGATCATCGTACATGTTAAGAGCCCATATGGAACTGGAAGTGTTTATGGTTCCCTCCTGAACAACGCAATTCAATAAATTGTTATGTACATTATTATTCAACTCGATTACTGGCCAAGTGGTTAAGGCGTTGATCTGACAGTCTGAAAGTCCCGAGTTCGAGCCCATCTTGGGTCAGCTTTTTTCAATTATGAATATTTATTACGGAATATTCCCGGAATATTCATTTATTTATATTCCTGTATTATTCCAGGAATATTCCGAATATTATCTGAATATTCCTGAAATATTATAGGTACATTCTGAATATATAGGGAATATTCCTTGTGTGATATTCCGGGAATATGCAAAATTTTCCCCACCAGCACATTCAGGGAATATTCCATAGTTGATATGTATATCCCTGGCATGTTCATGAATATTCGCAATATCCAAAAAAATATTTTATGAATATTCATGGAATATCTGGTGCTGTCTGGGGAGCTGATGGATTTCATTTTCATTCACTTCTTATTCCCATATCATCTATGGGTGTATTTTAATAAATGTCTAGTAATTTCGTCTCATCTGTCGTGAGAGTTCAGAGGAATATATTTTCAATTATTACAATGTCGCTTGTTGCTTTGGTGATGTATTTAGTGTTTTCTGAATTTTTATTGTTCTCATTGGAATTTCATGCATCCTATACCTTGTATATTTCGAATTTGATTTTTGTATGCTAAATGGATAATATTCATATTCGATACATTGATGATGGAATTGAAAGACTTTGCTTTTTTTATCGCCTGGAGCGCACGAAAGGAAATTCCTATAATGTTCAAAGAACATCGTGCGATAGGGACAGGAGGTAGGTATTGGAATTTTTTTGAACTTCTGGAGATTGTATGTTGTTGGGAATACTTCTTCCGGCAATGAATTCCAGAGCCTAGCCGTTCTATGGATCAAGGAGTTTTGATGAAGTGCTGTTCGACATCTTTCGAGGTTGACAACGAAAGGATGTGCTGACTGGGCTTGTCTAGTTCGTCTGACTGGTATTGCTAGTGAAGGGATAATAGCAGAGGTTTCCGATGAACATTCCTCGTAGAAGTATCGACCTTTCTACGGTGTTCCAATGATGTCAAAGAGTGAGTGAGTGTGGTTTCACCCACCAGGCGAATGGCTCTTCTCTTGATGGAATCTAAGAGCATCAGCTTATATACAACTGAATTTCAAATGAACTGTTAGATGAATACAAACAAGTATTCGTTATTTTATATTTCAAGTCGATCAATTCCGTTATAATTCTTCTTCTTGTATTCAATTATAGGTACTTTGGAATATTTTGTGTGAAATAAAACAATTATTGTTGACTAACAGTTCTGAAAGAATCGAAAGGCTCCAGAGATAATTGACCTGTCTCAAACTCATCTAAATTGTAGCCAATTACCCTGTTAGGAGATAAGTCGGTTGCAGGAGTTGAAACTTCGAAGACAACCTCCTTTCATGTTTATGACGTTTCAATTAAACGAAACATCTTGAAAACATGAAAATGGCTAGTATCAAATCAAGCTGTGGAGTATAATGTTGAATGTGAAGAAGTAATTCGATACAACATTATACAGGGTGATCCATTAACCAATCTATGACCATAGGTGCATAAACGCAACTTTTCTGATTTCATCTCCGTGGTCCGAATCAACCTTCTATTATCATCAGAAGGATATCTACGACAATAGTACAGAAGGAGTAACAATGTATTCGTCCAATCCAAAAAATTATTTCTTCAATCGATGAAATTCACTTGAGAATCTTATAAATTGACCTTTCATGTACACTCGTCTTCAGTGATCATGTCGCACATAAACGGTGTTAGCTCCCTTGATCACCGCTGCAATAAGAGCGCTCATATCGTCCAACTGCGACATGTTTGCTCAAGACGAGTGGACATCTTCATATTATAGATATTTTTATCATAACTGAATATAAGATGATGACAATCACTTCGTGCTGATCGATGATACATAAAATGTATAATGATAAAATGTATAATATACATACATAACTATACGATGTACAATCTTGTAACCAGAGATGTCCATTGTTATTTATGACACGAGGGAGAGGGAGGTCTGACCTCTAATATTTTCGCATCCATTATTCTAGGTAATTTGCAAAATCAACTTGCTGGAAGCAGAAATAAAATGAAAAAAATTAAACTCTACCGTGATGTTTGTAATTATCAAAATCGAAACCATATTCTTTCTGATGCCTTATTATACTTCGCAAAAAACAATGATGTTGTTATTGTTCAAGAGTTCCTTGAAAAAGGGCACACTCAAATGAAGGTAGACGCTGCGCATAGTATGATAGAAAGAAAACTGAAAAACAGACAGATACACTTACCAACGGACTACATAAATGTCTCGGCCTGGACAGATATTCAAAGTGAAATACTCAACTCATGAGTTTTTCAATTCATATGAGGGCATAAAATATTACTCATCCTTTCGACCAGGCAATCGACGTGGAGATCCAACAATAACAGATATTAAGGGTCTGAAATATGATAAGGACAATGATATTGAATACAAAATCAAATTCAAAGACGAATGGACGAGACTTTCAAAAAATAAAACAGATCTTCAAGCGTCAATACGTTATCCATGTCCATTGTATGAAGATCCACCAAAAATTAAACAGGAGAAATTCAATCAACTTCAGCAATTGAAGAGTGTTGTGAAAACGACAACATACTCCAATGAATCGACTGTAGAATGTGGTGTGCCTCAGGGGTCTATACTCGGACCAACGCTTCTTTTACTACACATAAATGACTAAGCCAGAGCTAACATTTCAGGTAAAATAACGCTGTTTGCGGATGATACGAGTATTTTCTGGCATAATGGGAATGCCGAAAGACTTCTTGATATTTTCAAGGATGACATGTCAGAGGTTGAAAAATGGTGTGATTCAAATCAGTTGGTGATGAATCTGACAAAAAACTAATATGATGTCATTTGAAGGTGAATTAAACGAGCTAGTCATGGGTGATGACGTCATGAAAAACACCAATAATACCAGATTTCTAGGCATTCAAATAGATTTCAGATTGAAATTTGACGAACATGTTAAAATTTTGAACAAAAAATTGTCTTCTGGATGTTATACGGTGAGACTCACATCGAATGAATTAGGATTTTCTTCTTCTAAGAATGTTTACCACTCCTTAGTTGAATTTCATTTAAGGTATGGAATTCCATTCTGGGCGGTGTGTAATGATCATCTCATAAACTCAGTTTTTATATTGCAAAAACGCGCAGTAAGATATATGTGCAAAGCAAAAATTCGTGACCCCTGCAAATCCTTTTTTATTAAACACAAAATTTCAACAGTTCATGCGATCTTTGTCATAAAAACGGTGTGCTTAATTAAAAAACATCTAGGAAAATTTGACACTACCTCTGCACACCATGCCACCCGACAAGCAGGTCACATTAAATCAACAATTCCATCATCGGCTCTAGTTAAAGATTCAATAATTTATGTAGGCTGTAAGATGTTCAATCATTTGCCAAAAGACACTAAGGAAGTCGGATCCAATAAAAAATTCAAACAGAATAGAAGCACTCTTTTCGGATAAACCCGATTATAGTTTACAACAGTTTTTTGATGATACATTTCAACCATAATACCATTTTTATTAGTAATTTTTTAATATGTTGTGATGTGTCCCTTATGAACTAGCTAAGTGTTCAAATAGATTTTGAAATGTTGTGTTGTTATAGTAGCGATTTCCTCTTGTTCTAGTCTTGATATTTATTCCAAGGTTATTTTTTTTACTCACTTTGTCAATGAGATTTTACATCTTCAGACAATAAAGCATATTCTCTCTCTCTCTCTCTCTTTCTCTCTCTCTATACCTAATCATTGCTGGAACTTTTATGATAACTTGCCGCATTACTAATCATTGTTGATGTACCCAATAACCCCTTACTACCAATTGATTGACTACTGATCATTTATGTGAATTACGATGTTATGTAATTTCATTCGTTTTTAGTTTTGTTCGAATAGAGTTTTATTCATTTTCAGAAATTGATTTTCATTTCGATTTCCAACATTGGTGCTCATTCGCAAAACCTCGTATGTCTGGAGAGAGAAGGGTGTAAGAACACGTAATTCGAGAGTGAGTAACATGGGAATGATTTTCCCCACGTTACCCAATTTAGTTATGCAGTATCAGTTGTATACATAGTATACATCGAAAATCATTCTGATTATCAAGTAACATCAGGAAATTAGGATATTTTCTCATCCTCATGAGAAACTGTCAAAACTGAGATACGTGGTCTTGTAGTCTGGCTGACGATATTTATTTTCAGTTATATTGTGGAGAGTAGTTTATTTTTGAATGTACATCAGATTGTTGCGTATACGAACCTTTGGCCGAGAATGAACAAAAAGAATCTTACACCCCAGCCAAATGTTATACAACATTATGATAGTAGATAGTTTTCACCGGTTCTGGGTCTCCGCCCAAGGCCAGAGGAGTGCGACCTTGGGCGGAGTGGCCTTGGAGGTGACCTTGGGCGGGAGTGACCTTGGACGGGAGTGACCTTGGAGGTGACCTTGGGCGGAGTGACCTTGGTAGTGACCTTGAGGGGAGTGACCTTGGGGGTGACCTTGAAAGGAGTGACCTTGAAAGGAGTGACCCTGAAAGGCGAGAGGAGTGGCCTTGAGAGGTGGCCTTGAAGGCGACCTTGGGGTGATCTTGGGGTGACCTCGGGAGTAGCCGATTAGAGTGCTTGATGCCCTCGAAGACTGAGTCGACCTTGGGGGTGTAGTGTCCTTGAGAAGAAGAGTAACCTTGAGAGGAATAACCTTGGTGAAATGCCCTCCCCCAACCTTGTATGCGCATAATCGTTGTCGACCTTGTCCCTCCCCTATTGAAGGCTTTATCGTGAAAGTGGGGTGGGTTAGTAGTAGGGAGCGTTATGGCACAGCTCCTTCACATATAAATTCTTCATCAAACCACATGTATCACAGTTTTCTGAGCATCGCCGATTAAGAGTAGTGCTCGCGTTTATATCTTAATCAGCCAGAATGTTGTTCTGTAATGTTTGCGCCCAATCGTTCTCACGCAGTGATAACTTACGACGCCATCAAAGAGTGTCATGCATAGGGAGTGCTGGTCCATCTCTTTCGAAAAAGCCTCGGTTAGATGCTACACCATCAACATCTACTTATTTGGAAATATGTGCATGTTGTGACAAAACTATTCCTGCCGATAAGATGGCGGCCCATAAAAGAACATTGGAACATCGGACGAATGCTTGCTCCAATTACATGAACGGTGTATACGTGATTGAGAGCGCATTCAAATGTCGCATCATCAGCTACAGATTAGAATGTAGGAGTGAAACATTGGATTACAATACATTTTTCAATGAGAATAGATCAACAATAACTTTGCTGTTGGAGAATATGCTTTCGATTCACCATTCCATCAAAGTCAATATGGAAATGTTTGGTAGATACGTTATTGAAGCCAAGAATATACGTGATAATAAGTCCTTCATGACGCCGAACCATATAATCGACTCATCATTGGATTTGGGGTCTATCATCGATACGTTCAAGGATATAATTATCAACCTAGCAACAGAATTCGAGGAACGCGATTCCGGTAAGTTCAATTCATTTCAAGATTTGTTTCCCTATGAGTAGTACCCATCTGATTATGGAAAATAGTAGCTGAATAATGATATTGTTACAGGTTGGGCTCTAGAGAAGATACTGTTCCTTGAAATCAATGTGAACAAATATAGTCCACTACGCGGGTGTTCCTACATAAAACTCCCTGGTTTCATCGAGAGCAAGAAGGCGGTAGTGAATGTACGCAATCAGGATGAATGCTGCTTTGCTTGGGCTGTCACGTCTGCACTGTACGCAACAAACACCAAACCTTGTGAGATGTCTTCGTACCCGCATTTCTCTACGGTTTTGAATCTGGTGGGTATAGAGTTTCCTGTTAAAGTAAAAAATATTCCGAAATTCGAGATTCTGAACGATTGTTCCATCAACGTTTATGGTTTAGAGAGTATATTTGAGAATCAAAGGGTGAAATATCAGGTGGTTGGCCCACTCCATTACGCTAAGAAAAGGTTCAGTAAGCATGTTAATCTATTACTTGTCTCAGACGATTCTGGAAATAGCCATTATTGTTGGATAAAGAATCTATCTAGATTAGTGTCTAGTCAAATGAGCTCCACTGAACATAAAAAATATTTGTGTGATGGGTGTTTGGTGAATTTTTCAAATGAAACTAAGTTGTTACGCCATCGATTGAGCGACTGTAATCTCACATTGACCACGACGCCCACAACTGAATTGAAAGTTGATAAATTTGGTAATGAGATACCCGAGAATATTCTTAAATTTGAAAATTTCGAGAAACAGATGAAGGTGCCTTTTGTAATATACGCCGATTTTGAATCAGTCTTGAAGCCAATACAATCTTGCGAGCCAGATCCGAAAAAATCGTTTACTAATAGAACATTCATACATGAGCCATACTCTTTCGCATATATCATTAAATGCTCATACGATGATTCTATAACAAAATTTGTTTCATTTCGTGGAAAGGATGCAGCAAAGAAATTTGTATCTAGCGTAGTTCGCGACTCGAAAAATATTTACAACTCATACCTGAAACATATAGTTCCAATGAAGAAATTGACGTCAGCTGAAGAGGCAGATTTTGCTAATGCCACCGCATGTAATATTTGCGATAAAACTTTCGAATACGGCGATATAAAAGTAAGAGATCACTGCCATTTGACCGGAAAAAAAAGGTTTGGAGCTGCACATTCTGCATGTAATCTGAATTACAAGGTTCCCAATTTCATTCCGATATTTTTCCACAACATGAGTGGCTACGATAGCCACCTCTTCATCAAGGAACTTTTCGATCGCGAAGAAAAAGTGGATTGTGTAGCTCAAACCAAGGAGAAGTATATCTCATTCACTAAACATATTTTAGTGGGTGAATATTCGGGCAAAGATGGTCAGACTCATAATATTTTTCTGAAACTGCGATTCTTAGATAGTTACAAATTTCTTTCGCAACCCCTACAAACACTGGCACAAAACTTAAATACAGAACAGCTCGTAGAAACTGCACGAAATTTTCAAGATTCTAGACAATTCGATGTCATGACACAGAAAGGCGTTTTCCCATATAGTTTCATTACTTCGATGGCTAAATTGAATTATAATGAATTGCCAACCAAAGATGATTTCTACGACAATTTTTCGAATCAACATATATCTGATGAGGATTATCGAAGAGCTGAGACAGTATGGGCTTTATTCAAATGTAAATCGCTTGGGGAATACTCAGACGTCTACTTGAAATCGGATGTTCTATTACTATGCGATGTTTTCGAGAATTTCCGAAAGGTTTGCTTACAAACATATAAACTCGACCCATGCCAGTATTATACAGCACCCGGTTTATCGTGGGATGCTATGTTAAGGTATACGAAAATCGAATTGGAGTTGTTGACCGACATAGACATGATACATTTTTTCAAAAAAGGTATCAGAGGGGGAATAAGCCAATGCAGCTTAAGATCTCATGTGGCAAACAATAAATTCACACCAAATTTCGATCCTAATGAGCCCACATCATACATTATGTATTTAGACGCAACCAATTTATATGGCCATAGCATGTCTCAACCGCTACCAACCTCTGATTTTAAGTGGCTGTCTACTCAGGAAATTGCAGATTTAGATCTCATGAGTATCGCAGATGATAATTCATGCGGGTATGTCCTTGAAGTCGACGTATACTACCCCGAAGAATTACATGACGCTCACTCAGATTTGCCATTTCTTGTGGAATCAATGATACCTCCTAATTCATCATCCAAATTACCAAAACTAATTCCGAATTTATTTCATAAAACAAAATATATTGTTCACTATAGAAACCTGAAACAAGCAATGGATAATGGTTTGGTGTTGGTTAAAATACATAGAGTATTAAAATTCAATCAATCGCCGTGGCTGAAAAGGTATGTAGACCTCAATACAGAGATGCGCAATAAGAGTCGAAATGCGGCTGATAAGAATTTATATAAGAATATGGTCAACTCAGTATACGGCAAAACAATGGAAAATGTTGATAAGAGAAATGACATCAAACTCATCACACACTGGGATAATATCAAAAAGAAGTTGGGTGCGAATGCTCTGATTGCTCTCCCCAATTATAAGACATGTAAGATTTTCCACGAAAATTTCGTAGCAATCCATATGGGGAGAGTCAAAGTGCATTATGACAAACCACTATATCTAGGTTTCACTATATTAGACGTGTCGAAAGTTGTCATATACAACTTTTTATATGAGTGCATTAAGAAACATTTCGTCGGTAAATCATGGCTTCTATACAGTGACACAGACTCCTTAATCTTGAAAATTGAAACAGAAAATTTTTACAACTTCATGCGAGAGAATATACGATATTTCGACACGTCCAATTACCCTGCAGATAATAAAATGGGTATTCCAATAACAGAATCGGTTGTTGGAAATATGAAGGATGAATTCCCGGACGATCCTATTATTAGCTTTTACGGCACTGGAGCCAAGGCATATTATGTTCAATCCTTGAGTAGCGAATTGAAGAAAGCAAAGGGTGTTTCAAGGTCGGTCGTCAGAAGTCAACTTTCGATGGATGATTATAAAAGTATCGTCGAAAAAGGGGGTTTGATTTTAAGGAAAATGAATTGTTTTCGCACTGACCACCATGACATATACACAGAAATGAAAAACAAAGTTGCTTTATCATACCATGATGATAAACGATACATCATACCAAACACCACGAAAACCTTACCGTGGGGCCATAGCGATATCGAATTCTACAAATCAAGTCCTGAACATAATTTGCTTTGGTTACAGCAAGCTATTACTGAAGTAGAAACGAACGACTTCATAAATTTGTTAGAGATGGAACAATCGAAACTTTAACAGCGGACTCTATACCTGAAAATATTAGTCAGTAGTCAGTGGATATCATATTTTGCTGGATCATCTCTATATTCGCATTAGTTTTGAATGTTCAGAGGACGCCTATATTAAATTATTCACATATTTGTATATATACCCTTATTAATTTATTCACATTTTTGTATATATATATATATATATATTCTTGTTATGAAATCATCATCCAAGTAATTTTACGCTGATATTTACCGAATTAAATATATATTTATATGGTAATACTTGCTACTTTTTTTCTACCCTCCATGGAATACCTCGAATTAGCGCTATTCAAATACTCGATGGATAGGGGGCGGGGGGGGGGGGGGGTTTGTCAACTATCAAATAATCAATTCTAATTAAGTTAGTGCACGTTGAACTGCTGTAGGTGGAAGATGTATAACGCTATTGATAAATTTGGTCGCAAGAAGAGCAAATCAATGTGTTCGCTGCCCGGGCGACCTGGAATCGGGTTCAAACTCGACGAAAGTGGAAATTATGACATATTGGGTAAGCGACTAACGAATGTTGGTAATCCATTGAGTGGTGGGGATTGCGTCCCATTGGAGTTTCTCAATCAGCAAATGTTTGAGATGATGACAGCTCTCGAAAAATTGAAAATAGTTACCAGAGATTACAGACAGTTTTCTCAAAAGGTGCTTATGATGTCACCAAAAGTGAATCAGTCAGTAGATGATATAAGTTCCATGTCGAAACAGATGGAGGAATTGAGTTTGAAGTTTGAGAAGAAATCCACTGAATTCAGCGAACGATTGCTCAAATTAGAAGTGGAATTGGCGTTGAAGAATGGGAAAGTCTTCACCAACTGAATGAGGCGACCTGGGATGGAGGAAAAACCCCGAAATGGGCTTGGGGGAGGAATAAAATATATATTCTCATACTCTGTTAATGATTTAATGATATCAAATTGTAATAAAAAATATTAAATTCATATATTATTTGTTTTCTCTTCCTTTGTTGCCTTTCTCTACATCAACTCATGTTGGTAGTGAACGGGATTGGGTGAGACTTGTTCGTAGTGAAATCCTTGAGAGGATAGAATATGAGTGGGGTCAAGGTTGAGACTTGACAGTGGAGATAAGTGGGGTTGACGGCGGGATTTGGAAGTGGGGTTGAGTGGGCGGAGCCTGCGAAGGGATGTGAAATGAGTGGGGTTGGGGGCGATGGTTTGATAGTGGTGGAATCGCTAGGTGGGTGGAGCCTGTGAGTTAGTGGGGAGGGAGTGGGGTGGAAAGTGGGTGGGATGTGAGTGTTTAAAACAAGAGGTGCACACACTGACTCCTCATTCTGTTCGCAGACTTTGTCTTCTACCAGAACACCTTCAGACACCATTCGTCAGTTTTAATTCCACTACAGCGTCTTCGAACATCAGTTGAGTAAGTAATATACTATGATCGAATGTTAGCTATTTTATTCCACATGTTATGTGAATCTACAGTATATATATAAAAATGTTATTGTTTCAGATATGTCCAACGTTGAAACCGATCTGAACACCGCGTTCGTTGGAGAGGCCGCGACGGTTGGAGAAGGCTCCACGCCACCACTTCCTCTCTTAGGTCAGTATATTTTTCCAATCATCGCAATGAAACAAAGTATTTCACCCCCATTGTCTTGCTTTTTCCAGACCTCGATGATGACGACATCATTGCCATCGACACCCCCGTCGATGTCGGAGAAAGGGGTATCAATGATATCCCCTTCGACCCGGAGTTGCAGACGCCAAGTCAGAGGGAGTGGCTCAGTCAGGCAGTTAGAGATCACCTGGAGGAAGCAGGAACCTGGGAGAACCATGCGCCTTCAGGTGTTGATGGTGGGATGGTGCCGGCTCAGGACTCATCATCCGGTGTTGAGGGTCTTGGTAGCGACAGTGGATTCGTGAGACCTGCGGCTAGGTATTCCAAAGGCTCCAAGAAAACTCTTAAGCAACCGAAGCCGTCAACACCGGAGAGAGTTTCCATCAGGAAGAGGGGTCGGGATGACGATAGCGACGATAGCGGTGATGATTTCCAAACCCAGCAACCCGGTAAGAGGGAACCAACAGCACCACCATCGACGCAGTCGTCATCGAGTACCTCCTCCTCCTCCTCCTCTTCGACATTGTCACCTCAGATTTTCAAGGGGAAGAAGATGAAGAAGAAGGTGGAAGTTGGACCGTCAACAACCATCCTTGGAAAGTTGCTAGGTAGCCGCAGTAAACCGAACCCATACCGAGGTGGCAAGGTTTCGCCGTGGTACACGGCTCACAAGAAAGCCGTTCCCTCAACAAGCGGGACGCAGCAGCAGCAACAGCGACGTCCAACCATCAATCTGATTAGTGTGGAGGTGGTGCGTCCAGCCGATCTACCCGAGAGTGTGGATGAACCACTTCCTTCACAGGAATCAGATGTCGTGGGAGACAACATTGTTGCTGCCGCTGCAGATGTGGCCGATCAAGATGTTGATATCCACATACGCATTCCATCGCCGCCAAAAGAGCTCATCGACCACGTCAGGAAATATGATGCCGATTTGAAGCGATGGAATGCGAATGTAGATAGTCGGATTGCTGTGAGTAAGAGTAGGTTGCGATCTTTCTCACAGCAAAGAGAAGCTCTACTTTCGCGGCTTGCTGAAATAGATCGACAGATAGAGTCTGAAGAAAAGTTTCAGCAGGATTGTGAAAGGGGTAGAACTCGTTTCGAGCATTTAGATCGGCTCAATACGGGGTATTTGGCAGATACATAAGTCAATTGTGTGTGTGTGTGTGTGCGTGTGTGTGTGTGTGTGTGTGTGTGTGTGTGTGTGTGTGTGTGTATATATGTTTTATATCATGTTTTATATTATATTATTTTTTTGTACCTGAATGAATGTGTTCTGTATCATATTATCCATGTAAATATATTTTTTTATAGAATGTTAACTGTTATTATTGTAAATATAAGAGATTACCCTGAATATATTCACTATTCTGGACTATGGTGTTTTCAATATTTTTACCCCCACCACTTTTTCCACCACCATTTCACCCTACTACTCATTTCAACACCACGCCCACAACTCTCCTCCTCCTTCTGCCACAGATAAATTCAACAGCTTCTCTGGAATCATTCAGTTGAAGTTCAGTATCAAAAAATGAATACTACAACCATCTGTGCAGCAGACTCCACCACTACCAGCCAAGGCAATGCCTTGTCATTCAGCCACCGATTGGAGCCAGCATCGGAGGGACCTTGCGACTCTTCCTCGGATGTTGTTGAAGTGGAGGATGTCTCCTTTGAGTTCGATTGGGAGGATGATGTCATCGTAGTCGAAGACAGCGATGAGGCCTCCGACTTCGATGACGATGACCGAGGAGACGACTCCGATTCCGATGCCACACTCATCCTAGGTGGCATTGGAAGAGAAGAAGAGAGCGACACCGAGGAGGAGGAGGACCGTCCATTGGCGAGGGGCGCTTACCTGGACCCCATTATGATGGAGGCGATGGAAATGGACGCGCTGGACGAGCGCGATTTGTTTGACTTGGTGGAGGATTATCTCAGATAATCTTTTTGTATATAGTATTTTTTTGTATATAGTCATGTAGTTTTTCGTATATAGTTATGTAGTATTTCTGTATATATATATATATATAGTTTCAATAAATGTATTAAAAGATATCAGGTATTTAATTTCTTAAAACATTCCTTTAGCCGAAAAACTTGGCATACGTCGCAAAAAAATTCTAAAAAATAGTTAAAAAAAATCGGAAAAATTCCACCCGATTTTTTTCTTAATGGCAATCATTTTTTCTTCATATAAAAATTTTTGTCACTCCTTTCAATATGGTAGTTTACTACGAATCATTTTTAACGGGAGGGAGGGGGTAAAAATTTCATGATAAAAAATTTCTCGCAAAAATTCAACTAATACATTGCCACCATAAAAATCCCGGATTCTTACGTTTTTTTTTTTTTAAGGATGAAAAAAATTGGATGTGTCGGGTAAAATTTTAGATTTTTCAATGATTCAGTTGATAATGATTCGATTCTAAATTTCTCACAAAAATTCAACTAATACATTGTCACCATAAAAATCCCGGATTTTTACGTTTTTTCTTTTTTTAAGGGTGAAAAACATGATAAATCTTCGCCTCGTTAAAAATTTAAAATGGTTAAAAAAAATCGGGAAAATTCCACCCGATTTCTCTCTTCATGACAATCATTTTTCTTCATGTAAAATTTTTTGTCACTCCTTTCAATATGGTAGTTTACTACGAAACATTTTTAGCGGAAGGGAGGGGGTAAAAATTTCATGATAAAAAATTTCTCGCAAAAATTCAACTAATACATTGCCACCATAAAAATCCCGGATTCTTACGTTTTTTTTTTTTTTTTTTTTTTTTTAAGGACGAAAAAAACTGGATTCGCCTCGTTAAAATTTCAGATTTTTTTTCAATAATTCAATTAATAATGACCCGTTTTTATTCAAAATTGGTATCTGGGGGTTTTCGGGGTCGGAGATTATGATTCTTCTGTCAAAATTTGAAAATTCAAGATGGCGGCCAATATGGCGGACGAATATGAATATTATCCGAATTCATTCAAATTTGGTATCTGGGGGTCTTTGGGGTCGGAGATTAAGATTCTTCCTTCAAAGTTTGAAAATTCGAAATGGGGATCCAATATGGCGGACGAGTTTTATAATTATTATCCGAATTCATTCAAATTTTGTATTGGGGGGTTTTCGGGGTCGGAGATTATGATTCTTTCGTCAAAATTTGAAAATTCAAGATGGGTGATCCAATATGGCTGACGATAATGAATAAAATCGATGAAATTCTTCTTATTTTTATTATTTTATTTCGAAAAACTTATAATTATAAACACAATAATATATAAATCACATGGAATATGGAGAAAATATCCATAATCAACAATATATATATATACATATATTAAAAATCATTCCGCATTCTCATCGCTGCTGCTGCTATTTTGCCAAATGATGTGATCCAATGCAGCAGGCGGAGCTTCAACATTCCCCAGTGCCCGCCTCTCATGACGCACGCACCAACATGTGGAGAAATGGTGGTCCACGCTACTATAGAAGTAGCCGACATTCTCACAGAAGTACGACCCCATATTGCATCCGACGCCTACCCCTTTCCAACAATCATTCCTATATGCGTCGCATCTGATACAGCGTTGAAATCGCAGGCGTACCTCCACGCTGCATGCTCTACACACATCCCTGCAGATGCCCATGTTGTTATTTTTGAGCAGCTTCGAACAAGTCTTGCATCGCGGTCTGTTGTCGCCACCAAGCTGGTAGCTCCTTCTTGGGGGATCCGGTGATGTTGGCCGATTATGTTCCGAACATCTTTCGCAAACTCCCGTACTCGGGTTTATAGCTTTAGGATTGAAAAATATCTGGCAATTATGGCAAATTACAAAATATTGAGCCAATCTCGATGGTCCTACTGCCACCACTGGTTTCAAATCCCATGATTTTGGGTATACCATAATGTTATATGATTTATTTCAGTAGAACTGTTCGAGGACTATGGAACACTATGTTGGAAATAGAAACATCCGCAGCTTTTCAATACTCGAATCTACCCCCCACTCCTCTTGAACTATAAGAGGGGCGCGCATAATGATTTGGACATTGGTGGTCAGTGGTTAACGCCTTTCTCCTCCTCCTCAAACCTTTACACCTAACACACCTCAGGTGGGGGAAAGGTGTTAAAAATAGTTTTGAAGGATTGGTTGCCACCACCACCACCACCACCACCACCACCACCATATCATTCAGGGTAGAAACCACTCCCCTTCATTGGAAGGAGCATCAACCAGTAACAATCACGATTGCAAATCCACCACCACCCTTTTCCCTTTCCCTTTCACACACACACATAAAAACCACAGTCTTTGGCTGTACAAAATACTCTGATTCTACTATTCAGAAACACTCAATTGAATATCTGAAAGGAGAGTAAAATGGCTGCTGTCAGTGAAATTGTGAAGATGTTGGCGAAGTTGTCTCTCATAGATGAGAATCGCTTAGTTGGTGATGCTGGTGATGCTGCTGCTGCTGCTGCCTTTGTAAGTATCCCCTCATTCACATAATTTTCAATTAGAATATCGTTCACCTCTTACGTCCTTCATGAAAGTTTAATTTCCATTCTTTTTCAGGAACATGGAAATGCAAATATTGGATTGGGTGCTGGCGGTGTGGAGCAGGGGCGCGGTGACGAGGGTTTCGATGAAGAATGCGGTGTGGGCGAATTGTGGATTCGGCTACATTCCGAGATGGTAGACGTGGCTGAAATTCGAGACCGGCATCTGGAGATGACGTTCTGCGTAAACGTTGCTATGGTGACGTTGGATACTACAGAGGGTTGGAGGCACCTATGCTATAGATGCTTCTTCCTCTATTCCCTCCGGCCCCTCGTCAGAGGCAAGTATCTACACGCCTCATCGCACACAAGGGCGACCTTCCGCGAAATAGAGAGGATGTACTCGTGTGCAGCGTGTTCGATTCCTCTCCACCAAATCCATTTGATGGACATGTGTACGACTTGTAATAACTTTGAGGAGAAATACCATAGATTTTAAGTAAAATAGATGTAGTTTTATTCACATTGTATATAATTTTCCTATTCAAATACTTTTGATTGAAATAAAGTTCATTTCGATGCATTTATGAAGCGATCTTATTTTATATATAAATTAGATTTCATTGCATGCCCATCACCATTCCAATTGAGGGGTAGTGAGTGGAGAAGTGGTAGAAAAACAAGGTGAATTCATTGCTTAATGGGTATTTATTCGAAATTATCGATTTTCACACTTCAAATAACTGCAGATTTGTCAATCCAAGAGTTGTGTTGGTTAGAGAATCCAAGCCATTTAACATATATTCTACATCCTTTCTCCTTCAAGACTTTCTCTACCAAGTATGCGTCTAGATTGGCGGTTTTCAATAACTCCAATTCATAAAATGATCCTTTGATCAACCTTCCATCCACATCTTCAAGTCTGTAAGTTCTGGGGTTGGTAGCATTCACTTTGGATATTTTGAAGAGTTCAGTGGAAAAATTTGCGGTATAGCCCTTCTCGAATACACCCTTATACTTGCTTATACGCACCACATCGCCAACGTGAAATTTTGCCTTTGGCACGATTTTTGGGTGGCTATAGGCGCGTAGTATTGTAGTAGCTGTTACGTCGGCGGGTTTCATACCAATTGTTCTATGTACCCTGTTATTATACATATTAGTTAAGTGCTGTAATTTATCACACCACTTGTATTCACCTCTTGCAGAAAATTCCTTATAAATCCAATTCTTTAGAGTTCTTATCACCCTCTCCACGATTGCGGCCTTCATCGTGCTATATGTGGAATAATGATTGATTTTATATTTAACCATCAATGCGGCGAAGTTGCTGTTATAGAATTCCTTTCCGAGGTCACTCTGCACATTTTTCGGTGAATAGTCAGCCTTTTTCAATACTCTCTCCATGGCCCGTGTAACTTCCGAACCGGTTTTATTTCTTATCGGTTCGGTCCAGATGTATTTAGAATAGCAATCGATGACGAATAATATATAACGGTAACCACTATTCTCCTTGTAATACGTTTGCATCTCAGCCAAATCAATTTGCCACAAGTCTGCAAAACCTTTTATTATAGTTCTCCTTCTCGCAAAGTTGCGCCTCGCAGGTTTATGTAATTCATCAACAATCTGTCTTTTGGTCACACTTATTTCCATTATTGTGCTATTTCTCAACCTCCGAACACTTGCGATCTCTTTGGTTCGCATTGATATACTAATGGTCTAGCTGTTTTAAATTGTGGTTATATATATATGGTATCAATACACAATACCTTCTTCACGTAACTCCTCAATGATTGAGACTATTTCATTATCGTGCCCAGTATGACCGGCCATTTTCGACCCATATAATAGTCGAAGGCGGTCCACTAATTCTGCAGCCTCATTCCAATAGACGTACTCTTTCAGATGATTACTAGCAATCTTTTTAATAGATTCTGATTGCTTTATTCCCCCACCACCTTTCACTTTACGCTGCTGCTGACTCCTCATGTTAGGCGGTGTGCTAATTATTGGTTTGATTATTTGTAGATATTTCTTTGATTTCGTACTAGCATTCAAGCCTTCGCGTATATCGTAATCCTTATATGGCGCCCTTGTAGTTTGTAGTAAATCAGCGTATAATCGCATGTCTCGATCATCGACAGATCTTGGTACATGTTTCATGAATATAAGATTGTATAATTCATATGTAGCTGGAAACATCACACTCTTCTTCTTACTACGCCATAATTCAATTTGTCCATGAGGAAAACGAATTTTCATGTTACCCATCATCATGTCTCCCGTAGTAGGATCAATGCGAACGCCATATGTGGTATCATAATTGGGGTCTTTGGATTTCAAATTTTTCAAATGCTCTTTCAACTGTTCATCTAATCCACTAATGATTTTGCTGCCAGTCGGTGTTTTATCGAATGGCATGAGTGAAGATGATGATGATGATGATGGTGGTGGTGTATCCATCATGGTCACATAATTAGATCTCCCTTCTTCTTCACGTGATGGAATTTCAGCGAAAAAACTATGTGGTTTTATTGTGCTTTCAGGTGTTTCCATAGAATTTGATTCATTTCCCGACATTGGTGTGGAATGGAGTGTAGGTTTCATCATGGTTGGTCTACGTTGTTTGGTGATACTTTTCATTGTCGTTGCTGGAATATGGTTACTCATAGAGGTTGCTGCCGCTTTTGAAATTGTGTTCAATGGTTTCATCAGTGGTTCATACATTTTTTCCAGCACTATTTGATTACCTATACGATCACTCTTGAGACTTTTGAACTTTTTTCTCACTGCATCAGTTGCTTCAACGAGTTCTCGTTTGAGGTCAATTTCAGATGCCATTTCAACCTTTTTATCATTAGATGTGCTCATTGTCGCTTCTGGAGATTGAATGAATGGAATGCTGCTGAAATATTATGGATATATGAAGTTATCGAATCCTTTTCTATAGCGCCGCCCCTCATGGATTTCACTATCCTTATCGATAACAAGAAATCCATATTTATCAGTCCAACTTTGTGCACACATATCTTGAAATTGTTTGAATGTCACATCTGGGGATACGTGATCGGAAAAAATGTGGTGTAGATTCATGTCATCCTGTTTGAACATCACAATGAAGTTAGAATTGTCTCGAATAAGCTGTTTAGGCACTCTAGAATATGTCTGCGCCAAATAGAAACAATCCACGCTCTTATGTCGACCCATGGAGAAATACGACCTTATTACATCTTGTTTTTCGCAAATGACATCGTCGAAAATGAAAATACTATCAGGTTTGGCGTCTGCCGGTTCCACTATATCCACATTATTGTCGAAGGTGTGGAATCCTAGCCCTTTTATTGGCTCCAAAACTTTTCTTAGATATTCATACTTGGGTTGGTATAATGATTTTGAGTAAATGTAGATATTGGCGAATCGTAAACCATTTTCATTGGTGAGTAACGATATCATGACATTCGTTTTACCACAATTCGATGGACCTATTATGAGCCCGCGTATTGTATTTGGGAATAACACCCCATGGCGACGTTGTTGTATGATGTTATTTCCTAATCCCACTTTTTCATCGAAATTATCCACATTGAATATTTCTGTCTGTTGAACAATCCGCATTGTATGGTGGTTAGATGGTATATAAAGAATCACAACCTGTGTTCGACTCATTTATATTATGACAGCGAAACGTTGCACATCGATAAAGAATAATAATAATGATAATAATAAAGGGAGAAGAAGCAGACGGGGAGAGAAAAAGGGTGGTGGAGGAATTGTTAACACTATAATCAATAAGTTACCATTCGAATTACACATTCCTGGAGGCTATCAATATTGCGGCCCGGGAACACGCCTACAGAAACGGTTGGCTCGCGGTGATCCAGGAATAAATCAATTGGATAGAGCCTGCAAAGAACACGATATTGCATATCTCAAATATCCAAGCGACCTATCTGCCAGGCATTCAGCCGATAAAAAATTGGAAGAAGCTGCCTGGGAGCGGGTCAAATCAAAGGACGCTAACGTGGGGGAGAGGACTGCATCTTGGTTAGTTACCAATATCATGAAGGGGAAGAGGCGTTTTGGTATGGGGTGCAGTGATGGAGTGAAGCGGCGTAGAGTGTTGAGGAAGAAGAGAAAATCAAAGCGTAGTAGAAAAATCGCATTTGGTTCTGGTATAGTTCACAAAGTTCGCAATGTGGTAAACCGAATGGGTAAAAAAAGTGCTATCATCAAAAACTTAGCCAAAACTTCATTGATGGCGATTGGGGCTGCTCGAAAGTTTGTGAAAATTGCTGGTGGAAAAAATAATATCCGAACACCTAGAATAATACCAATTCCTAAGGTTGGTGGAATTCTCCCGCTTATACCCATTTTCGCGGGTTTATCGGCATTAGGTAGTTTGGCTGCGGGGAGTGCCGGTATAGCACGAGCCATACAATCCGCTAAAGAGAGTAGAGAGCAACTCTCCGAAGCAAATCGGCACAATAAGCATATGGAGGCGATCGCAATCGGAAAAGTTGGTAAAGGAGTCTATTTGAAGCCATATCGAAAGGGATTAGGTATCTATCTAAAACCCCATAATTCAAAAAACTAGATGATTCACCTCGGAGGGCTTTAACAGACATTGATCTAATAAAGCAGATAGATAGAATGAAAGTACCACACTTCCGAGGTATATTTATGAGAGATAACCTACCCAATTCCGGGCCAATGCGTATAGAATCAGCTATTCTGAATTTAGATAGCAGCAAAGGCAGTGGCACACACTGGGTTGCATATAAGAAACGTAATAGTGTAGTGGAATATTATGATAGCTATGGAGATTTACCACCCCCAAGGGAGTTAATAGAGTATCTGAAGAGGAGATCGAAACCGTCAAAAGATATGAAAATCGTATATAACTACGAGCGACATCAAAATTATAATACAGTGTGGTGCGGTCATTTGTGCCTGAAGTTTCTCTCCGCAAATAGTTAGAGAAAAATACTATAATATGGATAGAGAGAGCATCAAACGAATGGGTCACTCATTACTGGCTTACTCAAGAGTGCGCTCTTTGTTGAAAATGAGTAGAGCGCAACTTGCCGACATGCCGAAGGAAGTCATCATCAGCTGCGCACCGCATGAAATAGCTTTAGTGTGGGAAAAGTTACCTGAACAATTACAGAACGATCCTGATATATCAAAATATCAATTTTGTATGGAACACTTCACGGAGGAGGAGGACAGCCAACATAGCGTTGATGCTAATGATGGACCAGTGCCGAGAAGATTATTCTGCTGTTTTTGCCAAATTAAAGATGTAAATGTTGTAGCTGAAAATAAATTTGATATTAATAATTAACTTTGCGAAAACTATGGCATTCTTCATTGTTGCAAGCAGCGATAAGGTTGTCGCTGTTGCTGCTGCTACATACATTGATGTTTGCCACAGTTTTCATAGTCTTTGATTAATCATGTCGCAAACTTTCACCATATCTGGGGATCGTAGTGTATTGAGCGCCAACTTTTATCCACCTATTGAACTCGATGCGAGGAAGACCTATAGATTAGGATTGCATGGTTTCTACTCATACAACTCCATACTCAATATAGATGAGCAGAATAATCGATTGGGTATCAAGTTCGGACCTACTTTCACACATGAAATGATTACGATACCACCGGGTGCTTATGAAATAGATGAGATCAATAAAGCTTTACAAATGGCTATAGCACGTAGGATATCATTGAATGGAGGGAGTATGGATGGTGTATTCTCTCTCCGTGCTAATAATAATACCATGAAATGTGAAATGAGTAGCATGTATGAGATAGATTTGGCGTCTGACACATCTTTAGCAAGTGTTTTGGGATTCGAGGAAAAAAAATATTCAGCCAACGTGTTGCATGAATCCACATTACCTGTGAATATAATAAAGGTGCGCCTCATAAGGGTGGATTGTAACATTACCGCAGGAGCATTCCTCAATGGGGAGGAGGTACATACGCTATATGAATTCGACATCGATGTGGAGCCTGGATATAAGCTATCAAAGGAACCGCAAAATATTATATATTTACCCATCAGCCCGACTGGGTGTCAGTTCATCGACAACATTACACTGAGAATATTGGATGATAGCGGACTCTTAGTCAATTTTCGTGGAGAAAAAATCATTGTAAAATTGGAATTGAAGCAGCTTACGTAACAATCCATCATTCCAGAAGGAAAATGGGGTTTTGTTTTGGGAACCAATCAAAACATATGTTCAGAACTGAAACTGCCACCTACCGTAAAAATATCAATAAGAAGAGAATGAAGAATGGTGATGTATTCATTCGTACAGAACCACCCAAACGAGTCAGACATAGGTTGTCTGCAAACGATATACACTTTTTGCAATCCATTGGTCTGAAGTTGCGTTGAATAGCAAAAAAAAAATTAGCTAGATATAATGGTTGTTACATCGTCTATAAGCAGCACACAATTGGAAGTGTTTGATGAGCCGATTTTGGATCATTCCCTGATCAGTCTACATGAACACACATACAAACCATATGGTTCACCATCATTCAAGAACTCGGATGAAATAAGGATCGCCGTCAACTTCCAAGATTTACTACTCGATATTTCAGAAAGTTATATCTATATTGAGGGAAAATTCACACCGAATGATCCTACTAAAACATGTTATTTATCCAACAATGCTTTAGCATTCCTTTTCGATGAAATACGTTATGAGATGGGTGGTGAACAAGTATGTATGATTCGAAAACCCGGCATCACCACAACCATGAAAAGTATGATTTCCTATAGTGAGGTGAATGCAAAATCCTTAGAAACAGTTGGATGGGGTCTAGAAAATGGGAAACAGTGTATTTTAGATGAAGCTAGCCGCGTGTTTAGCGGTAAGCTACCTCTCAAATATCTGATGGGGTTTGCTGAAGACTATAAAAAAGCGATTCTAAATATCAAGCAAGAGTTGATCCTCATTATAGCTCGTTCATTCAAGAATTCCTACATGGGAGAAGTTGATGCCGCATTGGAGATTAACAAAATCGAATGGAAGATAAGGCATGTGGCACCATCAGATAAACAGAAATTGAAGTTGTTGAATCGTTTGAATAGGAGCACCACTGCAAGAGTAAAAATTGCGTACAGGATGTGGGATCTTTATGAGCTACCAACAATCCGTGAAACAGCTTCCGATATTTGGGCCGTTAAAACAACCAATAGTCTCGAGCGACCGCGATTTATCATCATAGGATTCCAAAACTCCTCGAACACAGATGACAGGTCTAAGGATGTCACACAGTTCACCCATGCAGGAGTTAACAATATTCGTCTGTATCTGAATTCGGAAGTTTATCCATACGAACGATGGAACTTGGATTTCGATAAGAAATTGGATGCGGTAGCCTACTATGCATACGAAAATTTCCAGCGTAGTTACTATGGGAAAGATATGGGTGAACCAATGATGAGCATTGAAGAATTTCGCGCTAACCCGCTATTCATCATAGATTGCAATCATCAACCCGATGCAATGAAATCCTCAACTGTCGACATCAAGTTAGAGTTCGAAACACGTAAAACGAAGTTTCCATCTCACATCAAAGTTTACGCACTGATTCTCCATGATGCATATTTGACTTATAGTGCATTGGACGGTTCCATTCAGATGGGTGCTATATAAACACTTGAAATGCATCGTCAATACTTTTATGTTTATAACATTGGTTGTTTCTCGAAATATGTTGTAATACTAAATAAAAACCGAATGTGTTGAAAATGTTGCTTTATTTCACACTCCAATTAATTATCATCAATATATATACAATGAACTAAGAGGATTCTTCAGCATCAGACGTCTCTGGAGTTATACCAATACTATATCTTCGAACGAGGTGGTTTGGTAGGAAATCTGAAATTTCATAAAGGAATTGCACCAAGTCCTCTTCAACCATTGCTTCCACGAATTCCTCAACATTAATGTTTCCATATTCGAATCGAGCACATAGTAGGAAGCCCAATTTGTATTGATTAGCTTGATTGTAGAGTCGTTGAACTTGTTCCTGATCGAAGCATACTCTCGTGTCATAATTCATTTCATATAGTGTTTTCTGCTCCAACTCAGTAAATCGGCATTTCAACCTCCTCACACCTGAGGTGATATCTTCCGCTATCGGCCTTGATTGACTGGTATAATGCATATCTGGATCATTCATCGGAAAAGTCTATGTATCCTGCAAAATAAATACATATTACGCATGTGATCGATGTTGGGTATCAGCTATCGATTCATGATATTTCTATGACATATCACTCACCATAATAATAATTTTCATCATTATCAATACGTGGTAAGTGTGAGTATGTGATATGTAAGGTTTACTATATAATATCCATGTCCCTTTCTAATATATATACTAAATCTATCGAATAAAATTAACTATTGAATGCTAATTATAATTATTCATACTTTTTTGCAATCAAATTTAATGAGAGCTCTGGTCTTGGCACCAGCAAATATTGGCTCACTTTGCCCCAAGTACGTTAGAGTATAAGACCCATTAGAAGAATTCATCTCATCGATATCGTTGTCTGTCAATTGATCTACAACTCTCTTCGGTAGCCAACATTTCAAATTCACTTCAGTCTCTTCATCATACAGAATCACAGTACCACTTCTACCGAATCTAGTTCCACATATGGAAATTTTATTGATTGTGTAACACTTATTGAGGGGTAGTGATGAAATTAAAATTTGCTTGATCATTTCATTATCTTCATTGATTTTTTTATTGATTGCGACCAAATCAATTTTTGCTACTGCCATTATTCCTCGAAGGTGAAAGGGGACTGGAAAGTATATGAATAAACGTACTTACACAAAACAGATCACCTCTTAGCACACTGAAACTATTCTAGGTAGGTATAATATTCAATATTTTTACGAGAACTGTGTTCCGGTTAGTCGGCGAGACCGTATTTATAGAAATTAGGCATGTGGCGTTTCACACCCCACTAATTCACTAAAATGCCTCCAATAGGAAACAAGGTCGACAACGATTGAGTGTATGCGCATACAAGGTCGGGCATTCCACCCAAGGTTTCTCCTCTCAAGGTTACCCTTCTTCTCAAGGACATCACACGAGGTTACTCCCTCTCCCAAGGTCGACTCAGTCTTCAAGAGCGTCAACCACTCCTCCCTCAAGGTC
>OU896713.1:43170411-43208410 GCA_918026855.4 Phaedon cochleariae | reverse complement strand
GGAAAGAGAAGGTTGTGGAGATGAGGGTGTGGTCAGAGCTTTCAAGTGGAGCAGAAACTCTTATTCTTCATGGATCAGGATTTCTGGTGAGAAAAAGATCTAGTGTATTGGCAGAATGGTTTTTGACATCTGGAGTGCGGGTTGATAGTTCGACTAGTTGTTCTAGACCGTGAGTGATGGCGAAGACCTCAGTTTGACGACCTGCATCATCTGTTTCGTTAGAGAATTTGAGTCAGGCTGCGTTGTGTACATTCGAGTCTTTCATGATCATGGTTTCAGCTGTTGGATGGTTCTCCTGGATGAAGTCCAGTAAAAGTGAAAAAACTCAAGGAGGTTGTTATATTCATTATCATTAGGCGATAGGTAAAGGCGCAGATGGTCAGTTTGGTATCAACTAGCTTGAACCACATCACATCAAAGTCTCTCGGTTCCAAACTCTCCACACTCTGGCCTAAAAAGTTAGCCTTAGCGTAGAGGCAGACACCACCTTTGAACCTCAAACGAGAATGGAGTTCGTAACCAGGACAGAGCATGTGGACCTTGTTGGTGGCCGAGTTCACTTGAGTTTCTGTTAGTGCAAGAATATCTGGTTTTTCCGTTGTAGATGATGGTGCACGTCATCAATGTTTTTGTTGAGTCCGCGGATGTTGCAGAAATTGATCTTCAGAAATGAGTCCCCTCGAGTAACTCTCGCCTGGGAATCCGAATGGAGAGGAATTTTACTTCCGGAGTGTTTCACTCTAGGAAACTTCATCATCTTCAGTCATAGAGAGAAGAAATTGGGGAAAAGGGTGGGGGAGACCGGAAATTATCGACCGAATACTAAAACATGGAGTGATTCATATCACAGCACACAAAGTCGATACAGTGGTATTTTACCGGGCGATGATCGAGACCATCTACCACCTGGAGTTATCCTTCTAGTCGCCTTTCACGATAGGCAAGATTTACCATGGGAAGATATTCTAAGCCGCCCCATACGGCAAAAAAGGCCTTCGACCATCTTGGAATATATTAATTTACAGTTAGAAAGTGGTATTTTATGAAAATAATCAATTAGTTATCTCCAATAGCTTCTCAGAAAAAAACATTGAAAATTAGAGAATATATAGCTAACCCGAGTAACATTATTTCGGCTTTGCGAGGAGCCACTTGGCTTATCGGGTACGTCTGAATGGTATTGCTTGTGATGGAATGATCAGAAGAAGCTATGTGGAGACAGTATTCTGAAACTGATCATATTTGTGCTCTGTAGACAATGAAACGCTATTGAGGTGTAGATTAGGTTTGATTAAAATTATGCCTTCAGGCTATCTACCTCCACACCGCGACTTTTCCAGATCTATCGTGTCTGCCCTCAAAATCCTTCACCGTTTTCAACTAGTCTCGTCTTATTTATGAAATACCATAGATCTCCTGTGTTTCAGGCTCTTGAATCTTCCTGCCCAAGCAAAAGGAAACTCAGTTTCGAAATCCTATGACACAACCTGTAGAGCAGGCTCTTGGCGAGACTTATCGTTTTTTTTTATCGCTTGGAGAGCACGAAAGGGAATCCCTATAATGTTCAAAGATCATCGTGCGTTCCTAGGGAGGATAGAGACAGGAGGTAGGTATTGGAATGTTTTTTGAACTTTAGGAGATTATATGTTGTTGGAAATACTTCCACAGGCAATGAATTCCAGAGCCTTGTCGTTCTACGGATAAAGGAGTCTTGATGAAAAACTGTTCGACATCTTTTGAGGTTGACAACGAGAGGATGTGCTGACTGGGCTTGTCTAGTTCGTCTGATTGGTATTGCTAGTGAAGGGATGATAGCAGAGATTTCCGAAGAACATTTTCTGTAGAAATATCGATGGAAAAGTGGAAGGTCGCCGACCTTTCTACGGTGTTCCAATGATGTCAAAGAGTGTGTGAGTGTGGCGTCACCCACCAGGCAAATGGATCTTCTCTGGATGGAATCTAAGAGCATCAGCGTATGTTTTGGTGCTGAACCCCATATGTGGAAACAGTATTCTAGAACAGGCCGTATCTGCGCTTTGTAGATCATGAGAAGCTGTTGAGGTGTGATGTAGCTTTTCGCACGCAACAAGAATCCGAGTTTTTGTGAAGCAGCTCTTACGATGGATCTGACATGATTATTCCATGAAAGAGTGTTGCTGATGGAAATACCGAGCATAGATATGGTGGGCTTGGTGGGGATGGTGGAGCCAGACATTACAATATCGGGCATACTGAGTTCCGCCTATCTAAAGGAAATGCAGGCTTGAGTTTTGGTGGCGTTGAATTCAACTAGGTTGTTGGTTCCCCAGGCTGTGATTTCCGCAAGGTCTTTATTGACAGCATTGACCTGCCTGCGCCGTGAGTTCTTAGTTTCCTTGGAAGAAATGGGAATTCTGAAAGAGAACGCAGTATGGAGGGTACTATCATCTGCAAAGCTGTGGATGGGGCAAGTTGTTACTCCCAACAGATCATTGATATGAAGCAAAAATAATGTTGGTGCCAAAATTGATCCTTGTGGAACGCCGGAATTGATGCCAATGGTATCAGACGATACACTGTCCACCACCACGTGAAGCGATCTGCCTGAGGAAAAACTCGATAAGAGATGGCATAGCTGAGGTGGTAAGCCGTATGATGGTAGTTTGTGGAGGAGTCCTTTGTGCCAAACACGGTCGAATGCTTTCGATATGTCCAACGCGACAGCTAGAGATTCCCCGTGTTCTTCTATTGAAGATTGCCATAAATGGGTGACGTAGGCAAGTAAATCTCTAGTAGATCTTCGGTGGCGAAAGCCATATAGTCTATCATTGATGATTCCTGAGCTCTCCAGACATTTGATAAGCTCAATATTGATGGCTATCTCCATCACTTTGGAGATCACTGATAACAGAGCAATGGGCCTGTAGTTGTTAGGCAGGTTCTTAGTCCCTTTTTTTGGGATGGGTTGGACTCTAGCTGTCTTCCAGCATGATGAGAAAATACCCGACCTGTACAAGATAGTAAACAACTTGCAGAGAATCGGTGTTGATTCTGGTGCACATTTCTTGAGGATAATGGATGGGATTCCATCAGGACCGTTAGCCTTATTCGTTTTGAGACCAAGCAAAATTCGTCTGATAGTGCGTTGACGGAAGACGATTTCGGGCATTTGACTCTCAACGGTTGGAATGTCTGGTGGCAGTTTTCCTTGAGAATCTAAAGTATAGTTTGCTGCGAACAGCTTTGCAAAAATATTTGCTTTCTCCTGCAATGTTGTTGCTAATGTGCCGTCGGATTTGGACAGTGGTGGAAATGAACTATTAGTGAAATTCCTTCCGACCGCTTTAGCAAGGGACCAGAACGAACGGGAGCCATTGAGGCAATCTATGAGTTTCGATCTCATCTTGGCATTGTATTTTCCTTTCGAAGCATCTATTGTTTGGCTGCAGTTATTCCTGGCATCAACGTATTCTGCTCTAGTCGCGAGGTTGGGGTTTTTGCGCCAGCGATGGTAGGCTGTTTGTTTTAAGGCAACAGTTCTAGAACTGTTTTTGTTGAACCAGGGTTTCGAAGGTGATGATCTTTTCGAAAAATGAGGTATGTATGTGTTCATTCCGAGCATGATGATCTCGGATATTTCTGCAGCACAATGTGAAGGGTCCTCAGAGTCAAAGCATACTCTATGCCGAGGAAACTTGGAGAAAAACATGCGGAGACCGTCCCAATCTCCTGAATTGTAATGCCATATGAGACGTGGAGGTGCCTGAGCAGTTGATGAAATGAAAAATGGGCAGGTTGTGGAGATGAGTGTGTGGT
This sequence comes from Phaedon cochleariae, assembly GCA_918026855.4. Taxonomy (NCBI): domain Eukaryota; kingdom Metazoa; phylum Arthropoda; class Insecta; order Coleoptera; family Chrysomelidae; genus Phaedon; species Phaedon cochleariae. The sequence goes on along the minus strand of OU896713.1, from coordinate 43,204,615 downwards.
CAGAATTGCCAAGTGGAGCTCGTACATCTATGGTGTAGGGTGCTGAATCATTAGTGAGGAATAAGTCAAGTATGTTATCTGAATGGTTATTGGCATTGGGAATTCGTGTGGGTTCTTTGTCGCCCAGCTTCATCCGTTCTGTTAGAGTGTACGATCCAAGCAGTGTTGTGTTCATTGAAATCGCCCATGATGATGATTTCTGCTGCTGGATGGTTCTGTTGAATTTGGTCAAGCTTCAGAGACAAGAATTCGAAGAGCTCTTCATAGGATGGATCATTTGGTGATAAGTAGAGACAACAAAGGTATTTGGTATGTTTCTGGCTATCGAGTTTGAACCACATGACATCAAACTTATTTGGTTCCGAAGTTTCTCCTCGTTGACATAAGAGATTCGTTCTAGAGTAGAGGCAGAGACCTCCCTTGAATCTGAAACGTGTGTGGAGTTCGTACCCAGGACAGAGCAGATAGGTCGTATTGGTGAATGAATTGACCTGTGTCTCAGTAAGAGCCAATATTTCTGGTTTTTCAATTTGAAGGTGTCGATGGACATCGTTGATGTTCTTACTCAGACCTCGGATGTTACATAGGTCTATCTTGAGGATTTTTTCAGCCGATGGTAAGCCCCCTCTAGCACCTCTCGCTCGGAAATCCGAATGGTGAGGTATTTTACTTCCGGATAAATTTACTTGAGGAGAACTCATCATCGCGTATTCTGTATGAAGAAGGGAGGTTGGCGTGGAAGAAAAATTAAATTGGGTTGGGTTGGGTTGGCCGGAACATCAACCAGCTACTGAAACACGGGTAAGTATACCCATTTCACAGTGCCTATGGTTGATGTGGTGGTATCGCACCGGGCGATGGCGTTAACCATCTTCCACCTATATTTCGTTCTCAATATATGTTGATCCGACAATGCCATCTGAAGTCCCACTAGAATAATTATTGTAGTTGAACTTCGTTTCTGGCTCAGTTGATATATCGTGAATTTTGGCGATGGTTTCTGAATGAATTGTTATGCCTGTCTCATGCCTGGCGAATTATTTCACCATGCTCGAGTTATGGTTTGCATTCATTATTTGATGGTGGTCGTTTGTATACCCTTCGCAATACCACAAAAGGGTTCTGGACCGTTCAGAGCTCAACTTGCTCATGCTCGGGCACGTGAACCTGCCACTCCGTTGCCCTTATACCCTGTATGTTCTGGTACTCATACTCAGTCTGTTTTAACTGCCCAGATCATCCATGATTCATGATTTCTAAGCAGTCCAATACTAGTTTTCAATAAACTCATTCTTGGATCGTAGAAATCATCCATACTCAAAGTGATCCAATGTATTCTCAATGTAAATTGAAAAAAAAGTACTCAAACTCAGTCGACCACACTTCATCTAAATAAAAGGCAACTCAAAGTAACCGGTTTTGGCACAAAGTCTATCATCCGACTGCAGTACGTTATAAAGACGCAATTAATCATCAGAAGTTGAAACAAAATTGGGTTGACCATTGAGGTAAGTCTGATGGAAATGAGTTTTGTGTTCAATTGACTTAAAGTATTTCAATTTTCATTTCCATTGAAATTCATTCTTTCTATTTCTGCTTCTGATGGCGTCAAACTAACAAAATATGAAATAATTGCAAAAAAATACCTTCTCATTATATCTTTCTTGTGTACTTCCATTTGAGGCAATATTTTGAAAAATATCATTCATTCATAATTCATCGAATATATTTCCCAAACCAATGACTTCCTTGAATAGATTTCCATACTTTGATAATACATAGGAAATCATTGCATGACGGATGCCTCACTGATATATTGACATTTGAAGTGTCCCACTTAGAGCAGCACCACCCTCGCTTTCAATTTTGTATTACTCAACATGAAGTAGTCAATACGGTCTACTCTCTCATCAGAATATCTTATGGCCAAATATTTGTTACTTGAGTTCAGTAGAAATAATCTATTTTTCGTGAAAACAATCATTGAGAAAATGATAGAAAATCATGAATATATAAGTATCCAGATTCTATGAACATAACAGGATTTCTCTTTTCGTGCGGAACAGAAAATAAAAAAAATCTATGCCTACTTTTCTTCAAATTCCTTTATCAACTACGGCATTTTCGATAGTCAAATTCGAATATGAATGGTTTATAATAATTATCTTTACCAAGAATGTGATGCTTCCTTTCTCACTGGCCCCAAGGCCTTATGGTAAAAAAGGCACCTGCACCTGCTATTATTGATCTGAATTCACATTGAAAATTCAAAATTTGCACGGGAATGAGACATTATAAATAAGTTTACCTGGAAAGTGCGGAAAGTGCACAGCGAGGAAAAAACAGTTATACGTATAAGTATCTATTAAAAAACATCCTACATCTGCTAAATGAAGCCGCGTGATTTTGTCATTAGACAGCAAAAAAAAGTTTGCACCAACTTTTCCAGCAACAATAACGGAACACAACTTTTGAAGGCATGACAACATGAACAAATGTTTGATTAATAATTGAACTGTCTTACCGAATTACACTCTACCTTTCTCTTGGTCAAAGTGACCTTGGCATTTATATCTCGAATTTTGTCGCCATCAGTTAATTCAACTCGAAAAACTTACAGAAAAATCATTCGTCCTGCGGTTTCGTAATTTCATCAGCGGCAGTTTTTTTCGTCAAACTGCCAGGCAACAAAATTCGACAAAAAAAGCTCTCGTGTGATTATAAGTGAAAAGTCAACGTTGCCAATGTGGAACAGGTGATTTTCTTAAATCACTCTTTTTGTTTTGAAGTTACCTCATTTCCATTTCCATTCCTTCTTCATTTACCATCTTTGTCATACTCGTTTACCATAATGAGTCATCTCACTCACTTATGAACACTTGTTCCATCAGAATCGTTAGTCGTCTACGAATACCTGATATGTATGGACATATTTGCCTGCGGCAGCTCGTGAAATCTTCTTACAGGGTGATAATTTTTTTTTTCTAAAAGTTGGAGTGGTGGACAAATCTTCTAGAAATTATAGGGACAATCCTTTCAATTTGGATGAAATTCTGAATTTTCAAACTATCTCACTATTCACTATAGAGGCAAGAGCTTGATTTACACAGTTATATCGGTGATAGATTGTATTGCATGAACAGTATTTTGAAGATAAGGATGTCTTCGTATCCTCATCTTGTACACGATGTATATGTATTTATTTATTTAAAAAGTATAATTCTATTTGCTGCTTCAACATTTACGAAAATTCTAGCCAACAATTGATCAGGAGAAATGAAGGTTTTTATTTCGTGATTCGTAAACCCTTATTTACTGACGCAACTTCGTGTGAATTCTTGGGAACTATGGAAATAAATCATTCAAGGTGTTGACAAAAAAAAAAAATTCAAAATACAATCATCTTTATCGTATGCCCTGTAGTTTCGATAAAGAACTCCACTTGGAGGTAGAGTTTATATACATAGTATAGACATGTCTTCAATATTCCTCGATGATCTTCAACTCACATCATTTTCCTGGGGAAAGAATCGATCGCCCTAATACTGAAATGCCATCAATTGAAAGCCATTCATATTGATATGAGTATTATTTCATTCCAATAATATCACTATTTGAAATGGATATGCCAATTATTTGACCCCTATATGAGCGTCATTTCATTCTCATATGAGTGTTGTTTCACAATTATATGAGTTTTTTCAGTGACAAGTAAACTATACTGGTGCTTTTTCAATTCAGGAATTTTTTGAAGTTATACAGTTTCGTATACTTGAAATTTCGCTCGTTGCAGATAACCGAACGACGCTCAGCTTAGTTCGACCAGCAATCGCGTGCAGAAAAGTCGCTCTACAAATGTGTTATGTGAACTATATATTGTCAACTAACGTGCCAAAGAAGCCCAAAAGTTAACATGGAGAGACATTTATTATTATCAAATATTCAAATGTCAGTCGACTCCCCAGAAACTTAACAAAATTACTTTTTTTTTCGCACTAGTGTAGAAAGTTGCTGTTGCAACACTAAAATGAGTGAGGAAAGGGAGACACTGTCGCTCACGCTAGTAAAAGAAATATGTGTAACTATGTCAATTCGATGAATTATATTTATGGGCAACCTAAAAAAAAATAATTCTCAAACAGCAAAACCCTGGCAATACACTGAGAGCTGAGCCGAATAGAATGTGAATATGGGAACCTCTTTCATTGAAAATAAACTAACTGAAAAACATCAAAGCATGAAAATTTGGAACAACATATGAAGGATTAATAATGTAACATCTGAGATTAGGTTTTCTACTTTTATTCAAGGTCCAAGAGATCAATGGTATGAATTTTATTCCAGAGTCTTAGTACTTGAACTGATGATTGATTGTATTTGTCATTTATTTTGGATGGTATGTGAATCACTGTGTATTACGACATGATTTCTGTCGCTCGCCTCTGGGATAATTGCATTTTCAGTATATGTGTGCTATGTAGTTTCGACTGTGTGTCTCGTGAGAATTCATGTTAGATTGCCTTATGTGCTTCAAAAGACATGGAAGGGCAAGCAGACATACTGGAAGAGAAACTGATTTCTGGACACCAATAATAGTGTCATGGCTTATATTTTATATCGTGTGTTTCAGTTTCCTGAAATCAATAAATAATTGATCTATATTAGAAGAAGGTCATGGAGATGATTATTTTTGATGATTCCAAGTCAAATTGGCACAATAATCACACATTTTCTACATGGCCCAATTATGTTTCTGAAATTTATTAATACTGAGTCATCTCTGATATCAACATGTTTGCTAGTCAAATCTGGAAGATTATCAGTTCTCCAAGCCCTAACAATAAGTGCCGCCTAATATATTGTTAGCAACTAGGTTCGATACTGAGAAAAGTGACTAAGCGAACTGACGCTTTTTTGCGCTGATGAACGAGAGCTCAGAGTTGGTAGAACTGGTAGGTATCCTGTTTCCGTGTGTTTTGGTTCTGGCCTCTTGCTACGATTTGTTCTTCTCTGTTGATGTAAGAATTGCGCGTGAAGTTTGACATCGAGGGTGAAAAACGCAAGTCTGCTCAAGTCTTACCATAACTTGAGATTTTCTATAGGTTCACATGGACCAGATGATTTTCTTAGAATATTTTCAATGAAACAAGTCACAGCCTTCAGGGTTATTGGGCTGAATTCTAAGACTTTGACATTGACATCACGCAAATTGGTGAAACTGAAAACGTTAGCCACCATTGTAAAATATCAATCTCAATTTTCCTGTTTAACTATTGTAGATTTCAATATCGAGTACACGGACCATGAGTGTTGAGTGCTTTTTATTCTGAGCATCATTATGACTTTTTCACTTCTTCCTAAAATTCTCACAAAATCTGACCAATCAAAAAACAAAAGTCAACTTATATCATCGCGAAAACCTAGTTGTCTTTTAATTCTGATTGGTCTATCAGCGTTGTTTCCAACGATGTAACCATGGAAAGCAGAGCGAAATTCGTTAGTTTGACATAAGATAAATATAGGTGCAGATGTCAGAATAGATCGCTCTGGTTATGCTTGTTCAAATTCATAATGAATGCTTCTCATGATTCGTGAAATGGTCGACCACTCTGTTGTGATGGAATGTTTCTGACCAGCTTCATTACTAGACTGGTTTTGATTAATAGAGACTGATTCTAGTTGAATTCCACTTGTTTCACAAGCTCGATGCTTGAAAACCTGAGAGACCTGAGTAATTCATTGATTCCTGACTTTCCGAAACTTTTCCTGATAGTAAACTCTGATGAACATCATTATAACCCTAAAGACTTCTTTTATATTTTTCAACCCTTTGCTTACGATATGAAATTTGGATAAATTTTTCATCAGTTGGAATGATGGATGTTTACCTTGTCCATAGTGAAAGGAGAAGATGGTGTGCTCAACAGAAAGCTCAAACTCGTTGTCTTCTGCGCATGTTTTTCAGCTGGGATATATTTGTCATTGTTATTATTCGTTTTCGTGATTGATGTCTAAAATTTCAGATATTATATAAGTACTATAATTGAATGAAATAATTTCGAAATACCTACTTGTTTCTGGTTGTGGAAATTCCAACTAACATACAAAAGGCACAGATATTGGATTTTTTTGTTTTTCCAAGAATGGAGACCTATGAAACGATGGGAGCTTGCTGCCGACAGAATATAAACTCAAATTATGGTACCTACCTTTCATTCCTTATATCCTAATTCCGAAGTATTCACTCATCATATTATCATCACATTCAAATTACAGCAAGTATTTCTTTAAAACATTTCCATGCAAAATGTTCCCAAACAAGTGCAAAAGTACGGTTCTTGAATTATACACCTCCGAAAAATCACTAATATTTGAAACAAGGTGCCATTCCTACAGAACATCTTCCGAATATCAAGTCAGAAATAATTGAAAATGAATTCAAAACTATTAATTTCTCACAAAATATAAATTGCAGCAAAGATTTGAATAACGAAACGGCAAAAATTGATACTCCTGTTGTCGATGTCGGAGCAGAATCAACGTCAACGTCGTTAACTGCTGAATTTTAGTCTGTCAGAATCGACACAGTAGTGGATCATTCAGATGGGAGGTTTATGTTGAGTGTTCGAATCTCAAGATATTGGCTGATGATGGATTTTTCGAATGGGACACGCAGTATATCATTGCATTCCAAGGTTTTTCCTGAAGAGCCGATTTCATCTATCCATCAAACTTGGGGTCTAGCAGAAATGATTACAGAGGTAAAGAATGTTCAATAACAAGATTTTCCAATCTTTGGTTTTTCATTTGTCAAAACTATCAATTATTGGTCAAAACGACCCACATGTCCTTATCTCAACTCTTGATTTGGAATAAATTCGAAATGGTTTAAAATTCAGAATTCTGATCACCCTGTTGTATTTGTTCCAATTGAATGTCAATAGATTGTGAGTTGAATGTTGAGTAGGGGAGAAGTTAGCAGTTTTTACCAATAATAATAATAATAAAGGTCTTTATTAAAATTTATATATTTATAATATAAAAGATAGGGCGAGGTTCAATTCATTCTAGAATCCTGAATGGAGTCTGAAATGTCCCAGCAAACAGATAGACATCTACGAGGAACAATAAGGGAATTGAGGAGAAAAAAAAAACACTTTGTATGTAATTATTGGTTAAAGACTCTACATATTCAAAACTATAGCAACTATCGACGACTTAGTAACCATTCGTGTAATCTCGATCTGAATGCACTTGCACTAGCAGTGAAGCACTTTTTTCTTGATGGTATCTCATTGTGAATTTTGATGATACTGTTAAATTATGAGCGTTGGAAGTGAGTACTTTTATGTAGGGATACTGTTAAGATTCCTTCAGACCTGATATGGAGGTTATAAACATCTCTGTTATCATTCCTGCTAGATCCCAAGTCTGTATTGTATGTATTGATCAGATCAGCCCTTCAAGATCAATCTGAAAATGCAGTAATACACAGGGTATTCATTGAAAAACACTCATCATCAGCCGATATCTTCGAATTCGAACACCCTCTAGATATGGAATTGATATCATTGATGGTTTTCATGAATCCCTATAACCGTTGTGCTCGAATTTTTTCAATATATCTGAAGGTTTGGCTTATATCGAAGGACAACACACTTTTGAATCGTCCTGTAGATTGGATTTGCATATTCATTTTTTTGTGTGAATCAATAAATGAGATTGAATGTCTCACTTCTGTACACTCGAAAGATGACATTATTCAAATTTCCTCGAAAACTGGCAATGAAAAGGATTCAGATTTTATTGCACATTCTGTAGAACATATCAAAATTGCTCGATAAGTTGAGTTTACGAATGACAAAAAATTTACTTTGTTGGGACGTCTTTATGACCTCTAGTAATTAACGTCAATATGACGTCATGAAACATGACGTCATTTTTAGGTCTCTCTGAAGTCGAGGACGTCATGGACCAATAACCATTTCACTTTCAGTGCTATCTGGGTATTTGAAAGCCGTAAAGAAAAAATCCTTCGAAAGTTGATGACACTTTTTTCTGATGAATGTTTATGGAAAATCCAATTCTTTCTAACTTCGGAAGTTTCGGAAGAGAATCTGCCCCCATTTTGAACATGAAAATGAGGAATTTTATTGTTGCAACTGATGTTCTGTTTTTTTTTTTCTCGCCTTTCGACTTTTGACACTTCTCTTCGACAGAAGTTATACGTTCATTCTTTCATTCTGAAGATTTTTTTTAACAACGTGACACTGGCTATGGAGGAAAGTTCTCTTTCAGATTTTGCAAACACAATGTAATTTTGCCCTAACTACAAGGAAATTGAAATGACGAAAAAAGAAAATCTCATGAATCTATAAAAAATAATATACGACTCCTTGATCAACCTACTGACATTCAACAAATGATATGCTTTGAAATCCAGGAAACACTTTTGGAATTTGAATCACAATTATGGAAAGTGGAATGATAGATCTGCAATCTTGACGCTTTCAAAACAGTCCCTTAATTTTCCTGTGGAATGAATCTTTAGGCATTCATCATAAAGTTTATTCGGAATTGTAAGAACTTCCTGATCAACTGATGATTTGGATAGGAGTTTTCTGAGAATTTGAGGCACTTGATATTTTGTCAAGGGTCCACGCACGCACTTTTCATTTGATTTCCTCGGAAACGAAGCAAAATACAAGAATGATTCATCAGGTGCATTCTGGAGAACTGAACTTGGAAAAATACAAACCACCGATCAGTTTATGCATTTCATGGAAAGATCACACCAATTCTCATTGAAATTGAAATATATGTTCGGAGGGAAAGTTGATCATCTTGGTATTGAGATGAGTATTCATGAACCAACTTCAGAGTATTTTTGGATGTATGACAAACTGATATTCATCATGAAGCACGTGAAAAAATTTTCATATTGGAAAAATTCAATCACAAATCGACACTTAGAGGTCTATAAAAATAATTAGTTCTCAAGTTCGAACCCTTTGATCAAGTATAAGAGTATTGGGAAAAAATATTCTTAGATATATTAATTATGAACATGAAAAGATGGATATATTATATACAAATGAATAATAACATCTAGAATTCGCATTCTCTATGTGATGGTAGTATGCATTCATCCACGGTATATTCAACAGAAAACAACTACTTTCCTGGCTATATGCCACGACAAACATTGAATTATATATTTTTTTTCATTGCTTGGGGCGCGCGAAAGAAAATCCCTATAATGTTCAAAGAACACACGATAAGAATTTGGAATTGAAATATTCTGATGTTGAGAAATTGGATCCACCTCGAGATGTACATAATATCAACCATACGAAAAACAATTAGTGTTCTGACTATCTGCCACGATGAATAGAGGATTTTCATTTCGATATCATTTTGGATTTTCAAAAAATATAATTCAATGTTCGACTGTTGAATATTCAGAATAACATTATGTACATATCCATCTTAGGGAGAATGCGAATTCTCAACTTCAGAAGATTTCATTCTCAAAATCTAATAGTCTGTGTATCACAGATGAAATCCATTGTTCGTCCTGGCATATAGCCAAGAAAGTATTGGAGAAGATTCATTGATGTTCTCGTTTATGAATATATAATATATAATATATCCATATTTTTATGTCCATATTACATTTGAGAATATTGCTTTTCAATATATTTGAAGTGTATCTCCGAGGAACATACAACAATACAGATCAAAGGTCATTGGCGCAAATACTTTTCATCAGAGAATTTTGAAACACCTCATATATCAAAAACAGTAAAAAACTTCGAAATTGACGACGTCTATTCAAATCGACAAGAATATTCTTCTAAGTAGAGTGGATTGTCTGTGTTTCATGACCTAACATGTGGAATATAAAAAACGATCAAAATGTCAAAATCGATGCAACTATTGATAGATAGTTAATGATGCGAAGTAGATGAACTTCTGCTCTGGAAGCTCAAACTGTCTCATAATGGAATGATTGAGAAAAGATATTGAAACAACCTGATATGAAAGACATACCTATAATGTTATAACCCAATCAATATACTTATATATAATTTCATCAATTTCTACAATATCTTACAAGTTCGTCGAGTACAAAATAGCTGAGACATATAAAATAGAATTCACGTTTATCACAAGCGCACGTCTCAAGTGACGGAAGTCTCGTAGAGCATCGCGCGCTCTCCATCTGCTTCCTCCAGACGTCACCACAAATCGGAAATAGTCGGCAAGCTAGTCACCTCGATGTCTTCCTGCCGATAAGACCTCCTGTTCCTGACGAACCTCACCGCCAACGTCGCTACGCATGCCACCGCCACCGCCACCCCAACCGCTAAAATCAGCAATCCAGGATGCAGGAGCAGCCTGTCACTCCCTTTGTCGTTGGTGTACTTTGACATCTCTCCTGCGGGCACGTCTTCCTGCGGTGCCAGATCGATCGACCGTTCGCTAGCCGTCTTCGACTCTCCATTTCGTTTTTCTGCGCCGACAGGGTCATTAAAAGTCTCTTCTTCGTGGGCGATGAATAAATCTCTAGACGGCAAGCCGAGTTGATGCGCCCTATTACTTCGGACCGTCTCATTAGCATTTTGAGTTGACAGCTCGCCAAGTTCTAAGGGAGTCGAAGTTTCGGTAATTGTTACTTTACCTGTCTCATTAATACCGTTCAGCATCTTGTCGACCATATTTGATGCCTGCACCGCCTTATTTTTGAATAAATCGTTCTGCTGAGGCACCGCAACGATCCTTTTCGATATTGTTTTCCATGAACGTCTTTCCGCGACTTGCGGGCTCTTCGTCACGTCATCCACAGTAGTTGATTCCTCCACTTGAATATCAATTAAGGGAATGCCCCACATCTGCGGAGGACTCGCGCATAAAACGTCTCTATATTCGTGTTCATCCAGTCGTCTCAACCACGTCCCTAGCCAATGTAATTGGGAACAGTTCAGCCGGTTCCGTTTAATATGCAGTGTGCGTAATTGAGGCAGGAAATGTAGCAAATCCGATCGAACGGACTCCAAATTCGTCCCAGACACGTCGAGTTCTTGCAACTGTTTGGAAGCGGCCAGGGTAGCTGTGTCGGCCAGCAGTTGTCTGGCCAGTCCCGGACTGTCCGATAAATCCAAAGTCACCAAACGGTCGGGGGTGGACAGTGGAAAATTATTATCTCCGCTAGGAGAGACGACTCGCATGAAAGACAGTCGGAGCACTTGTAGAGCGCGAGGGCCAGTGAGGCTACCGGGTGGCAAGATGACGAGTGGATTCCTAGATAAATCCAGAGACGCCAAGGAAACGGACTGGCCAAAAGCACCCTCTTCTATCATGCTAATTTTATTGTCGCTGAGCGCAAGCACTTCCAGATCTGCTAGTCCCTGGAGATCCCTGCACGACACTTTCTCAATCTCGTTGTGCTCGAGGTGAAGAGCTTTCAGATTCTCTGGAAGGCTTCTCGGCACCTCGCATATATTATTGTCAGTAAGATAGAGAACAGCTAGCGACTCCAGACGTCCCAGAGCGTCTTCTTCCACCGCATCCAATTCATTCCCAGTCAAATCTAGCAGCTGCAGCAGCGGGTAGGAGTCCAAGTCCCCGCAGTTCACCGATCGAATTCCATTGTCTGCCAAGCGTAGAGAGCGTATGGAAGGCGTCAAAGCAGCGGGCACCTGTTTGAGTCCTGTTCGTGCTGCGTCAACGGTCTGTAATTTGCGACCCGTCCCGACCAACACAGCAGCATCGCGTGCCTTTCCTAATTGCGTGTTACCGGTGAGCAACAGACGGGTAAGGCAGGGCAGCTGTAGTGAGCCAGGGTCCACTTGCGACAGTATATTCCAGGATAGGTCTAGTTGTTGCAGTTGCACTAATCCCACGAAGCTCGTGTCATTGAGCACTCTCAAGTGGTTATTACTCAGGTTCAAATATTGAAGCGATGATAAATCGTGAAACGAACTGTCGGCTAGTAAAGTCAAGTTGTTCTTCGATAGATCCAAGCACTTCAGATTGCGCAATCCATTGAGACCGTCATCACTAATACTTTCCAACCCATTGGAACTGATGTTTAGAATAATCAATGCTCTGAGAGTCCTGAATGATTCTGTCTCAATTGTGTTCATCCCGTTTCGCGATAGATCTAAGGTCTCGAGGGCGGATAGGTTGGTAAACAACCCGGGAAGGTCTCTCAGTTCGTTATCAATCAACGTCAACGAGCGGATCCATTTTGATGTTTCCGCACTCGCATTCATGTGTATCAACTCGCTGCTGCTTATTGTCAGATCGGATAAAAACGGCAACTCTGATTTGAGGTCGGTGATGTCCGAAAGCAACGCTGAGAAAGATTCATCGTCTATATTACTAATTTCTAGCTGTCTCGTAGTGTTTTCGAAGAGACTGGTGATATTGTCTGTGTAGCTATGGCATCTGATACTAGTGTAGCGGAGCGTTGGGTCGTCTGTTGAGTGATAATTACACTGGCATATAGTTGGGCAGGTCTCCTTGCTACCATCGATAAAGAGCGTCAGTATGATCACTAGATACAGCATTTTATCTGTCACATTACTAGGCAAGATTTCTAGCACTTCACACTTTCCCGGATCTACGGATGACGAGAGATTTTCTCGCGATTCGCGTTCAGGCGCATGTTGACTCGATGGCCGCACGCTGTCTACTGATATCTGATAGTCTGCGATGCTGGGGCTTGACGTCGGGACGCCAGGATGTTCTCGTGATGTGCGCGCTTGACTGCGCCATACTGACCCCGATGGGGCGACGGGAGGCAGGATTTTTGTTTTTCTTTGAATTGCGGCCGAGCATGAAGTCAATATGCATTATCGGATTGGGCTGTCTGCTTGGAGTGTTGGAAGTGGCCTGGGATTTCTTTATGATGAAGTGTTCGATAGAGATTTTAAACTTTATTATTTTGTACATTAGTTCGTTTTATGGGTTTATATTTAATTCAACTGAGATTGTGAATGGGCCTATTCAGATGGAATATCAGGTTTTAAAATGACTTGTGAACATTTGGCGAAGATTCTTTGACAAGACATTATCCAAATTTTTTGAATATTCATCAGAATATGTATACATTTCAAATACTGACAATGAAAGGAGGAATCATCATTCCATACTGTAGAAGGTGAGAGATAGGGTCGATTCAATCATAGAAGAACTTCGAATACTTTCGGAGATGTCCTGAAACTCATTCTGCTTCCATCCCAAGTTATTCGCAGAAATTATTCGAAATGGATGACACTTCCCTAGAAATTGGAGTTCTCGTCTTTTAAATCTCACGTCTTCCAGAAACCATCATCAACTTTTTTTCTCCGATTGTGGACCTGTTTCTCTCATTATTTTTTCAATTCTGAATAGTCCAACAGCTTCGAGCTATCACGAATTTCCATTCTCGACAGTTTCGTTAACAAGATTTGACAGTTTCTGTAATATTTGGATGTTCAATGCGATGCTGTTTTGAAGAAATATGATGATTCTCGAACTATTCGATGGTGATAATCTATTTAATAAAAATTCAGGTCCGTATCTGAAAAAATGAGTTGATGATGGTTTCGAGGAGACAAGACATCGGGATACAAGTTCAACAAGGCTAACTTGTAGAGAAGAAAAAGTGGCCATGCTGAAGTGTCATCCATTTCAAAAAACTCTCTCAAAAAACTGAAAAGGAAATGAAGAAGGGATTCAGAAAATTTCGGTGTTTTCAGTGATCTAGAGAACTTGGAATTCCCAAGTTTCAAAACAGCATTTTGTCAGGCATGAAATTGCGCTACTTTGCAATGAATCAACCAATCCTGTTTCTGACACGGTTAACGAGATCCCAATGGTTGAATTTGGAATTCAGACACCTTATAATCATAGATTGAAATCACATAGTACCAAGTGAAGGAAGGTGAATTCATGCAGATGCTGATCGTACATAATCATCTTACATCTTATATTCATTCAAACTATGCCAATGTCATGTAAGATGATAATATATGAAATCATGATAATATGTTCTATCTACTAGAAGGTACAGTTGTTATGCTATATTTCTTTATAGTTGTCTCTTTCGAGACTTTAGATGGAATAACTACATTTTGACAATCCTAGCTTGGTCTCTGAGAATTGGATGCGCAGTAGACCAGTCAGCGTAGTAGAGCGAGAGCTCACTATTGTCGAGAAAATGTACTGATTGAGCAAAGAATTGTCCATAGATACTTCAACATGAGAATAATATGCTCTATAGATACCTCCACGCGAAAGGTTCTTCAGGAATATCTGTTATCATTTCATCACTAACAATACGATTCAGACGGACTCGACAAGTCCTGTCAGCACATTGTTTCGTTGTCAACCATGGAAAATGTAGAACAACACTTCACAAAATATCTTTCGTCTATAGAACGGCGAAGCTTTAGGAACTGTATCCTCGAAGGAGTTTACTCAAGAGCTTATTACCTCCTCTCCTCCCTATAGGTAGGAACGATGGTCTTCAAAAATTATAAGAATTGAGGAAATGAAAAGAAAACAAATACCATACCCTTATTTGAGTATGATTATATTGGTCTAAGCGATTTCAATCGGTGAGGAGATTTACTTCTTTCAAGGAAATGTATTCGGAATCACACCATATACAGGGTGAGTCATAACTACTGGGACATAGGTAGAGGGCTGATTGTTTGGACCAAAATTTTGCGACATGGACAAATATAGGACGATGAAATATTGCTGTGAAAAAAGATACAGGGCGTTTCATTCAATGAAGTATTTTCATAAACTTTTATAAAAATTTGTTTACTCACAAGAAATGTCATTTAGCAGCGTCAATTATCATCATTATCATTATCAATAACATTCCAAAGCACACAGTTGATATTGATAGAACATGGTATTCACTACTGAAATCTGAAAATGAGAATGATAGAGTTAGGATTAATTAATGAAAACATCCTGTAACTCATTTGATTGCCGACGTCACCTATTGTCACTAAGAACTGAAAAGTGTCAGGACAAATACGAATTAGCCATACAATTATAATTATTTTCCTAACAAGTGCGCAAAGTGTTACTTCTCTGCATGCAAATACAGTTAGGCGATCGACGCGGAACGGAGTTCGAGTAAGTTTTTGCCTGCGGAAAAGAAACTTTGCGCACGTGTTAGGAACAACGTTTTTCCTAAGAGTTACATATTAGACAAAGAGGAAAATGAAAAAAACTATAACTTATTGAAAAATGTAACTATACAACAATCACATATAACGATAAAATAAAATAATAGAATATCACATTTTCCCTACTTGCTTTTCATCAGATAACAACAAAAATAAAAAAAAACTCAAATTACAATTTATTGAATAATTTTTAGTTAAATTTGATTGAAATAGCTAAACAACAAACAAATACATATCAATTAAATATAATGATTAAATCAGTTGTTCCTGATATTTATATTGAGGTGGAACACAAATATCGGAAAGAACGGTTGAAAGTTAAAAAGGATAACAGCTTCTTATATTGCATACAATAGTCTACAGCAACTAAAATGTTCAACACCAGTGAGATTTTTGGGTAGTTGTACTTATCTGCACGCCGTGCGGATAATACCTATATCCTCTCTGAGTGCGGAAAAGTATTACTTTGCGCACGCAAATGAGTGCGTAAAAGTAATACTTTGCGCACGCTCGTAGGAAAAATCCATGTTTCATGTTGAAAACGGGAGCAGATTCCATCCCGAAACGTTCAAAGATAAGCAGAATTTTGATATGTTTCATATACCTTCCTTTCTCTTCTCCAAACCTTTTTCGATACAAATTGACACTGACGAGCTAGTGGAATTCATTTTTGGCTGGAAAATTCTTCAAACGCAGTGATATTTTGGGGCAAATCATCTGATCCGTCCTAACTTCACGAATATCAGGATAGCATTCATATATTCATTTTATAGAGACAAGGAGGGGAAATCCCAAAAAATCTGGAATAATGAATGCACCACCTTCTCTATTAACCTACAGACAGTTTTGAATGGTATTATATTCGAAATTTCCTTTCGAGACTTCGAACTGTTTCGATTCTCGAGAACGGATGAAAATAACTTCTATCAACAGGAGAACCAATAGTACGTAGAAATGCTGTTCGTGGCACCCTCTGTATCAAACTGTAGACTAATGCATAACATAATACAAACAACTTGATATAAATTCCTGCCTATTGGAAATCAATAACGAAAAAATTGAACTGTTAACAGAGTTTGAGTATCTGGGTTTTGTGATGGACAACAGTTTATCTTTCGATGCTCATCACACATATGTAACAGAAAAAATAGCAAAGAAACTGTATTTTTTCACAAGAATTTCCACTCACTTGTCTACTGCTACCAAGATCAGGGTATATAACACTATAATACAACCGCATTTTGACTATTGCAGTACCCTGTTGTATGGTTTTGACCAAAACAAAATCAGGTCATTACAAAAATTACAAAATCGAGGCATGATAGTAATCCTGAAATGCAATCGGTATACCAGTAAAGCATTTATGCTTAATACACTACAGTGGTTTTCAGTACAAGACAGGCTTTACAAAGCAGCAATGATATTTGTTTTCAAAACTATTAATGATATGCTGCCATCATATTTTAATGAATTCATTATATTTCGAAATAGTACTCATAATTATGTTACAAGACAGATCAATGATCTTCATTTGCCAAGATGTAGTTTATCTAACTCAATGAAAGTATTATTTTATAAAGGGTCGAATCAATTCAATGAGTTACCTTGATACTGTGCCAATTGTGACAATTGATGTAAATAGTGGGAGAAAAGACGAAAACAAAAATTATTCAACTTCAACGCGCTGAATATTTTTTCACAGCAATATTTCTCTAAGGCATATCGGGTCCTACCTACCCAATAGTTATAACTCACCCTGTATAATCATTCTGAATAATTCGTAGTGAAAAATAATATTTTCTTGAAATGAAAATTCCTTTCCATGTGTTCAAAGACAAGAGTATGAATTCCTGTCATATGATTTTATTATATACTTATCTGGGCAAGAATATCGAGAGTGTGAAAGCACTGCGTTTTTGTTTTCGTTCACATATCCAATGGACACAAAGCCAATATATGCATTGTCGAGCAGAATTTTCTCCAGGATTTTTCCTGAAAGACTGACCGTGCTGTTCCTTTGTGTATAAAATGGGAAACTGTGTTTATGGAGAATAAGGCTATTCCACGGGATATTTTCGAGCGAATTGCAGTTTTGTGTATTTTCCGTACGGATTCCTCGCCTCGAATAAGTTCAGTCCGTTTTCGATTGCAACTTTTTGAGGTTTTTCATTTCCTCACACCAAACTTCATTATGAGGTTCGTCGATTACATAGAAGTTAGAACGTTGGCTGGGCTTCAGGTATAATTGAATTTAATGAACGAAAACTACTACGGGTGATCATTTGGATCGATATAAGATATATCAGGATTTTCATCCTATGATATCATATATCGAAAAATTATCAATAACTCCGCTAAGTTCATGTATTTTTTTTATCGCTTGAAGCGCACGAAAGAGAATCCCTATAATGTTCAGAGAACATCGTGCGTTCCTAGGGAGGATAGGGACAGGAGGTAGGTATTGGAATTTTTTCTGAACTCTTGGAGATTATATGTTGCTGAGAATACTTCCACAGGCAATGAATTCCAGAGCCTAGCCGTTCTATGGATAAAGGAGTCTTGATAAAGTGCTGTTCGACATCTTTCGAGGTTGTTAACGAAAGGATGTGCTGACTGGGCTTGTCTAGTTCGTCTGATTGGTATTGCTAGTGAAGGGATGATAGCAGAGATTTCCGAAGAACATTTCCCGTGGAAGTATCGATAGAAAAGTGACAGGTCGCCGACCATCCTACGGTGTTCCAATGATGTCAAAGAGTGAGTGAGTGTGGCGTCACCCACCAGGCGAATGGCTCTTCTCTGGATGGAATCTAAGAGCATCAGCGTATGTTTTGGTGCTGAACCCCATATGTGGGAACAGTACCTATTCTAGAACAGGCCGTATCTGCGCTTTGTAGATCATGAGAAGCTGTTGAGGTGTAAAGTAGCTTCTCGCACGGAACAAGAATCCGAGTTTTTGTGAAGCAGCTTTTGCGATGGATCTGACATGATTAACTGATAGAAAAACCGAGCATAGATATGGTAGGTTTGGTGGGGATGGTGGAGCCAGACATCACAATATCGGGCATACTGAGTTCCGCCTTTCTAGAGAAAATGCAAGCTTGCGTTTTGGTGGCGTTGAATTCAACTAGGTTGTTGCTTCCCCAGGCTGTGATTTCAGCAAGATCTTCATTGACAGCATTGACCCGCCTGCGCCGTGAGTTCTTAGTTTCCTGGGAAGAGATGGGAATTCTGGAAGAGAACGCAGTATGGAGGGTACTATCATCTGGAAGAGCTTCCTTCAAATTGTGGTACATTCACATTATTATCACAAACTGAAATCATCAGGTATATTGAACTGAGACCGTGGATGCCATTCATTCCAAATTAACAACAGTTTGAAGAAACTGTCCAAATCCAAATCCAATATAAAATTCAACCACTCTCAATATTATACAAATCACGCAAACATACAGGGTCCTGCATCTCACCTCCCGTCTTCTACAGTCTGTCCAAGATAAGGTTGAACAGCATGGGGATCTCGAAAACGGTAAGAGATACGAAATCGGTTGAATGGGGAAAAAGTTGCGCATTCGGAGGCTCATATCAAGAGCCTTCCAAAATTTTGAGTTATATCGAAAAAAGTGAATTTATGGAATTTCTATTTTATTCTTTTTCTCCGTTATTATTAGAGATACAGCAAAACTGAGAATACTTTTCCATAGCAACTTTTGATGACGGTCAACGTGGAGCTACCGATTTTTCCATGCGACGTTTCGTATTCGTGGAACCATCATCAACTTTTGTTTTTTAAATACGGTCCTGATAATTTTTTCACAGATTCTAAAAGGCTACAAGGTTTTTTCATTCTAAATTCAACCATGTATTATACAAGGTGGTTCATCTGTGTTTCGACCTATTTCCATCCATCATCAATGTTTTTTCGAAACTCCAAAGGAAAAATGCCATCAGTTCCACTTATTTTGGAGGAAAATTAGTCAACACACTAATACCTCATCAACTGGTTTCAATCAACAACCCATTTCATTTTGCGGAAACAAAAATGCCATCCATACAAATTCAGAATATGTCAAGCGCTAAAACCAGCAGATGACGAAAGGCGCAAGACATCCTGTGAGTGGTATACCAGGAAATGTTGAAATTTTGCAGATTTCTTTCGAACAATCATCTGGACTGATGAAAGCATGATCACTAATCATGGTAGCTTCGATAGAAAAAATACACATTATTGTTGACGAGAAAATGAACATTTATACATTACAGCGAGACACCAACACCGTTTCGGCTTTAATATGTGGGTTGCAATATTTGGTACACGAACTATTGTTCCTTCTATTTACCATAAAACACAGACTTCCGAACGTTATAGAAATTCGCTTGAGAATCATCTTGAGGAAGCTCTGGATGATTTACCGATTGCGGAAGTTCAGAACTCTGTTGGTTTCAACAAGATGGCGCTCCGGTACATAATTCCAGAGAAGTCCGTGCGTGTTTACCCCTTGGCCGGCGCGGTCGCCTGATTTAACACAGCTGGATTTTTTCTTAGGGGATATATCGAACTTTGTACACGCAAATAACTTTGAGGATGAAGAAGAACTAAGGGACAGTGTCTTCGAAGCATTCAATAGAATAACCCCAGAAATGCTTAGCAATGTCTTAGAAACAACTGTGAGAAGAAGATATCTTTGTTCAGAAAATAATGGTTATCATTTTGAACATTTGTTATGAATGTCTCTGTAGGTATTGTCAAAGTTAAGTTGTTAAAGTAATTCGTGTAAGAATTCATCAACAATTTTAAACGCTGCATTGATCGAAAGATGTAGTGAAATATTTTTTATTCACTTTCCAGTATCGAATAACTAATCCATCAAGTTTGACACTGAATGATGAGAAATAAGTGGAACTGATGGCTTTTTTTCTTTTGGAAGTTCGAAAAAACATTGATGATGGATAGAAATAGGTCGAAACACATTCGAATCAACTTGTATAGTACATTGTTGAATTCAGAATGAAAAAACCTTTCAGAATCTGTGAAAAAATTATCAGAACCGTATATCAAAAACAAAAGTTGATGATGGTTCCACGAATACGAAACGTTGCATAAAAAAATCGGTATCACCACGTTAAACCTCATCAAAAGTTTCAATGAAAAAGTATTTTCAGTTTTTCTGTATCTCTGATAATAACGGAGAAAAAAAATAAAATACAAATTCCAAAAATTCACTTTTTTCGATATAACTCAAAAACTAAAAATAATTTTCAAAATTTTCGAAGGCTCTTGATATGAGCCTTCGAATGCGCAACTTTTTCCCCATTTAAGCGACTTCCTATCTCCTACCGTTTCCGAGATCCCCATGCTGTTCAACCTTATCTTGGACAGACTGTATAGCTCAGTTATTAGTTGAGTCAGGATTTCGATATTGTGCAGACTCCAACTGTCTCATGAGGCATACCAGAGAAATATTTTCGATTATACAGGGTGTCCCAAAAAAGTATGACGTCATAATGATATATTTTTTCAAATTGCATGCCATATATTTTGTAATTCACTTTGAATTGGTTCAGTGATATTCACGTGAAAAAATATATTACGAAAAAAATCAATTTCGCACCACTGAACAAGAACATTAATGACAAGAAAGATAGTGCCTCGTCGATAGTATCATCAGAGATGAATATTGAACAATGCTGAGAACTGTCGCTAATCGAGTTTGATTGACACGAATCATCACAGGGCATGCCATTTTCAGTGGCAAACTTTTCAAATTTCAAAGCACTGTATGATTTGTATAATTTCAAATTGTAGCGCCTGTATATTTTCCTGTCATTCGATGTATAATTGGTAACAACCTTTTTTCATTATAACGACCCTATCGAAATTTTTATTATCAGAAGTTATTTCTGAAAACTCGTTTCATCAACTATTCTAATGACCATTTTGAAGAAGAAAAAACAGAGGTAGCTTTGAAAAACAATGTATTGACACGTATCAAGAGTTCAACAGAACTATTCGTCTGAACCTGATACACATCATGGAAGTATTGAAAATTACAGTAGTTCGAGTATGAACTTTTCAAGAACAAACAAATATGAGCATTCCTGATATCAATAAAGTGTAATTTGAATATCAAAATTTATGTTCGATATGTCTTCCGTTCTTCTGGAAGGAGTGCCTTAATCTTTCAACCATTTCCCTCACGTGATATGTTGAGATTCATGTTTTTTTATGATTGTTGTTCGCAATAAAATTGTGGAGGCTGAAATTGGTCAGGAAGTTTTATTCTGCTTCACAAATATCATGACTTCAGCCCACTGTGATCATTTGTTTAGTGATTTAGGCTCTCGAGTAGGTATGTTATTTCTACAGGCAAGAGGTTCAATAGGAAATATGATAGGATTGTTATCAGAAAAAAAGGTTGTTCTTCAATTATGCATCGAATGACATGAAAATATACAGGGGCTCTAATTTGGAATAAGAAGAATACAGTGCTTTAAAATTTCAAGTATGCACACCCTGTGATGATTCGTGTCAATCAAACTCAGCTAGTGACAGTTCAAGGCCTTATTCAATATGCATCACTGATGATTTTATTGACAAGGCACTATCTTCTTTGAAGTAAATGTTCTTAACCAGTGAGGCGAAATAGATTTTTTTTTTGTTAAATATTTCTTCATGTGGATATCACTGAACCGATTTAAAATCAATTTCAGGAGTATATACGTAACCGCAAGAAGCAACAAAATATATGACATGTCATTCGAAAAAGCAAATCAATACGACGTCACACTTTTTTGAGATACCCTGAATAATCAGAAATATGCTCCTGGTACGAGCCCTATGAGACAGTTGAAGTCTGTGAAATATCTAAATCCTGCTCCACTATTCACCGAGCTATTGGAGACAGAGGGTGAGATGCAGAACCCTGTATAATCGTAATTTTGAACAAAATAGACGCATCTCTTTGTCCTAGGAAGATCTTTCCTTGGCAATATGAGTAATTTCTATAGCTTTCGCCCTTACCGTTCATATTATTTATTTACTTCTCTTGCCTCTCTGGGCCGATTGAATATAATGATGAACATATACACAGAGATGTGATTTTCACATAATTTCATTCACTTCAATTCCTTAGTTCCTTCGTCTCCACTAATTATTTTTGTTAACTTACACTTTCTTATCGTTCAAAGAATTGTTATTTTTTCTATTCGATATGCATTCTTTTGTTTTCACACTTTGTGTAATGTTGCCAAGCTCAACTCCCAAAACAATGGTTTGATCATCAGGGTAGAGAACCATGGGTCGTGGCAGTATACGGATAGTATATCTAGAAATGGTAATCGATATCCAGGTTCAATTCCTGAAAGGAACTTCATGATGAGTTTGATATATTTTTCTTTATACTTATATTCCTCTTCTTCTTCAAACTTCTTCCTAGTGAGGTGTTATTGACAATCGATATCCAGGTTCAATTCCTGAAAGGAACTTCATGATGAGTTTGATATATTTTTCTTTATACTTATATTCCTCTTCTTCTTCAAACTTCTTCCTAATGAGGTGTTATTGACAGTGTCTTTCAGAAAGTTGACATCATATGGGAATTACTTTTTTTCGCAACCGACACGAAAGTCGTCCATTTGAATACCAGAATAAGCTCTTGAATTGACGTTTCTATTACTGACACAAATATGGGTATGTTGCTAGGCAACTAGAGGTCATCACGGATAAACAATATTATTACGGTTGGTTATTTGGGTTGAAACACATTTCGTACCCATACTGGAGATATAAATGCACCATTTTATATACTGTCTGTAGGTTAATCGAGGAGGTGGTACATTCTTTCTACTCGTTTTTTGGATTTTCTCTCCACGTTTTTATATAATGAGAATATGCGTATTATTTCAATAAATTTGTAGTGGGACAAATCAGATGATTTGCCCCAAAATGTCACTGCGTTCAACAAATTGTTTTATCAGGGAGCCTAAAAGAAAGATCCAGTACCTTGTCAGTGACACTTTGTTCAAGAAAATGTTTGAAGGGAAGAAATATAGATATATTGAAAAAATATCGAATTTTTACTTATCTTTGGACGTTTCGGAAACGAATCTGCTTCCGTTCTCAACATGAGAATTCGAAATATTTTCCTTTGTAAGTTGTGTTCTGCTTATAGTTTGATACTTTCCAGTGTCATACTGATGTTGATGACATATGAATGAGTGATTTTAGTCTACAAATCAGTTACAGGATGTTTTCGTTAACTGATTTTGAGTCTACCATTCTCATGTTCAGTTTTCAGTAGTGAATACCATGTTCTATCTATATCAACTGAAGAGAAATCAATGCTATTGTTTCCGTTCAGAAGAATGCAAGCGGATTCCTTGATTTGAAATTAGTAAAAGTGAGGTTACGTACTCGTCAGGCTGACAAGCAAATCATCTATGAAAATATCGTTGGTCCAGTTGAGTTATAATGATATTATGGCTGATTACTCAACTGGATCAAAGATTTCTTTATAGATAATTTTATTGTCAACCTGACGAGTAAGTAAACTCATTTTTATTGATTTCTGAATTTATATTTGACATTTTTCAATTTCTAATTTTATGATTATGTATTTTTCCGAAAGCTTCCGATAGATTCAGATTCATATTATCTCAAAGAATAAGTTCCACTTTTTGCTGATGTCTATTTCAATAGCTTATAGTATATCACGAAATATGTTTTGTAACAAGCATATTATGCACGAATGGGAAATTTCACCTACTGCCATATAGTACATCAAAAAAGTTTGGACAAACAGTCTGAATTATAATGACGGAATAAACGAAAACTGTGCGATGTGTTCACTGTGCGTAAATAGCTACTTACTGAGGCTGTATCTCCTGTGTTCTTGCCTCCTTCCCATAGTGGCCGTAGGTAAAAGCTGATCACCTACTTCCTCACAGGTACGAACTGATCATGACTGTGTAGTCGAAAAGTAGAATAATTCATTCTGAACGAAATTCAACAATTTGTAGGTAGGTACTATTCTGGTATATCTACATGTGCACACAGCTAAGTAACCACCAATTGAATGAGTTGAACGCTGGTTCTGGTTGAATCCTTGAATCTCGTAAATTCAGCATATCATCCCTAATACAATTTCCTGACAAGTTCGTAGAACAATAATGATAATTGAATCTCCCAAATAATTCAACGGTAACTCAACTAATCGCGAATCAATATACAGTGTCATTCATAAAGTCGGCATCATATGGGAAAAACTTTTATTAATGACTTATTTTGGAATTCGAGTTGGAAGTTGAGTTTTGCTTCAAAAAAGATGAAAAATGGCCTACTCAATCGGAGTCACGTGACTTTCGCTACATGTCAAAAGTGACATTTTTTCAAATTAATCGCTGAAAGTAGGCTTATTTGTTCGAATATCGAAAAAGTTTACTTGAAAAAGTTGTTTCTATTTCAATTTCACACATGCTCTTCGAATTTGATCTTTCTATTGCAACTTTTAGATTTTGATTTTTTTTCTAATTTTTCGAAATTTCTGTAATATTTGAAGAATTGGTAATTCCACGAAACTACTTCATACCAGTAGCTTTTTCATGCTACTCACTTTCAATTACTTATTATCACTGATTATGGACAGAAATATGATTTTCTTCAGAAAATGATAATACCCGCTTCCAAATTCTGTTATGTTTGATGCAAAGTTGATATATCGTCAAGTATTTAGAAACGAAATTCATTTAAACTGATCTTTTCAGTACTGAAAAAATGAATTCGAATGAATTTCGTTA
Organism: Phaedon cochleariae; assembly: GCA_918026855.4. Classification (NCBI taxonomy): domain Eukaryota; kingdom Metazoa; phylum Arthropoda; class Insecta; order Coleoptera; family Chrysomelidae; genus Phaedon; species Phaedon cochleariae. The sequence goes on along the minus strand of OU896713.1, from coordinate 43,179,626 downwards.
CTAAATGCTTGACTCAAACATAACAGAATTTTGATGTTATGATTGCACCAAACATAACAGAATTCTGAAGCGGAGAATATCATTTTCTGAAGAAAATCATATTTTTGTCGATAATTAGTGATAATTAGTAATTGAAAGTTAGTAACATGATGAAGCTACTGGTATGAAGAAGTTTTATCGAATTTACAATTTTTTTAATATTACAGAAATTTCGAAGTTTTTTGAAAAATATCGAAATCTAACAAATGTAATCGAAAGATAAAATCCGAGTCACATATGTAAAATTCAAATAGAAACAACTTTTTCCAGTAAACTTTTTCGATATTCGAACAAATAAGCCTACTTTCAGCGATTAATTTGAAAAAATGTCACTTTTGACATGTAGCGAAAGTCACGTGACCCCGATTGAGTAGGCCATTTTTCATCTCTTCTGAAGCAAAACTCAACGTTCAACTCGAATTTCAAAATAAGTCATTAATAAAAGTTTTTCCCATATGATGCCGACTTTATGAATGACACTGTATAGGATGATGAATATATTTTTATTCTGACAAAACATTACCGTTTCTGAAATTCAAATTGATATACTTATTTTCAGCGATTAATTTGAAAAAAAAATCAATCGTTGACATGGAGCAGAAGTCATATGATTCGTTCTTACTACGTACTAACATTGCAATATTTCAAACATTTCTCATTTGTGGCGACGAGAGAAACCCGATATAAAGAGTAGACGGACAAGCTTATTATTCATATTGTCAATTGTACTTCGATAGTGGACTGTGATAATTAATTCGTCATATAAATCTACCATGCTATTTCAATAACCAAATAGTTCTTTGATAGCCCATGATTCACAAACGTCATTAATAATTGTAAATTTATCGATGAAAATGCCATGAAACCATGTAAAGATGTCAAATTGCTCTAGATTTTAGAGTGATAATTGATAATATTGATATAAAATTGGAAACGGACTGGTATGATAATAATAATAATGAAGTTTATTCAATGTGTCATCTAGTCTATCTAATGCAGAATGCATATAAATCTAAATTCATATCACAATTATGTTTCGAGTAAATCAAATTGCATAATAATTATTCTACATTATGTTTTTGCGACGTGGGCAGTCAATCAATTGATGAACATTATTATTTTTAACGACCATGCAGAAAGTTATGACCTATTTTGTTTAATTCAATTTCGAATAATAGCATTTGCATAAAACATGCCATACGAAATTCATTGTAATACATATACAGGGTTTTACAGGTGACACGTTCGTCAGATATGTGTGATGTTTTCATTCGAATGAAATTCTGATAATTTGTTGAGTCATACATGAACAATCGACGTTGAATTTCCGGTTGAGAACTCACTGCGATGCGAGCACAGACATCCTCAACACCCTGTTGGTAACTACATTCCTGAAATCTAATCATTGAATGCTTATGAAAAATTCATGAAATGATAATAATAATAATAATAATATTTATTTGCATTAAACAAAAAAAAACATTTTCACTGCAACTTTAAATACAATGATGGAAAATAGAGCTGAAAACAATTTGGAACAGTTCTAGTTCAGCTCCAGAGTGAGAAAAACAATTATAATCTGACATGTTCGTTAAGTTGATAACGGATTGAAAGATAAAGAAAAGAACTGCTTTGATGCTCATGAGAAGAGTTATATATATGTAGCCAAAAGACTTTCTCTGACTTTCTTTTTGAAAGTCAATGACTTCATTTGCTTGAGTGGAGGTTGTAATTCATTAAACATTTTGTAAATAATAATAATAATAATAATAATATACCTTTATTCACAAACAATAATAATCAAGAATACAAGTAATTGGTTGAGTACATATGGTGGAATTGAACAAAGTAGTTTAGCGATAAGTGCTAATGCACTTGTTTCGCGAAAAAAACATGGAAATGTAAAATATAAATTACAAAATGCTCAATGCAAAATCCATATTTAGAATATATAATAATAATAATATATAAGTATAATGTGCGTATAACATGTAATGACTTATTTGAAACAATCCTATGTATGAAAAATTACAATTATTCTAGAATACACTACAGTTGGATAAATCAATCAATAATGAGTTTAGGTATTATATTTACATGGACATGTTGATCCTCATATATACATATTTACATGTTAAAGGGTGGTCGTTGTTGACTAATATATATACTTAACACCCTATCAACGTTTACAATCACATAGGAATACATGCACACAAATCATTTAAATATATAAATGTGATGAATATGGTGAATTTTTAATGATGAATATATGAGAGTAATATGATTTCATTGTTTCAATCGATTTTCTATGAGATATGATTTCAATTTTTTTTTAAACAGAAACAGACTTGTGATATTTTGTATTGTTTCGGGAAGTGTGTTGTATAGTTTTGGTCCAATGTAAGTATATGATCTTTGGCCAAGAGATTTCGACATATGCGGTAATACGTATTGATTTTTTTGTCGTGTATTATAAGTATGTGATGGTAGTTGAGCGGAGTGCTTCGTTTGGTGGTATTTAATGGCAACGTTATAAAAGTGTAGCTGTTTCAGGTCAAAGGCCATTGCTTCCTCATATATTCGGTCAGTTGGGTATTTTGGTTCTTTAGAAAGAATCAGTTTCAGAAATCTTCTCTGGACAACTTCCAGTGATTTGAGATGTGTTTTCAATGCCCCTCCCCAAGCTATTATACCATATCGTAGATGACTTTCGACTAGGGCATAGTAGAGTATTTTCAAGTGTTTAACTGGTATAACTTTCTTTAGAAATTTGAATTTGAACAAAATTGTCTGCAGTTTTCTTACTACATAATTTATATGCAAATCCCATCTGAGGTAAGGGTCAATTATTACACCTAAATATTTGATTTCAGTTTCAGGCAAAATGGTTAATATTTCATTTTGTAGTGTTACTTCGATTCTGTCGAATGGCGGAAGACATTTGTTGTTGCTATAAAAGGGTATGTAGTTAGTTTTCTCAAAGTTTATTGTCAGAAGCTTCTTTTCTAACCAGTTTTTGATGAGGACGAAGTCATGTTCCACTGTATTTCTGAGGTCCATCCAGTTATTTGCTTTGTAGAATAATGCTGTGTCGTCTGCGAAACCAATAATTTTTGCTTGACTTTGCAAGGAGAATATTCCGTTGATGTATATGTTGAACAGGATGGGTCCTAATACTGTACCTTGGGGTACCCCATACTGTATTCTTCTGGGTTCACTTATGACATCATTCAATTTCACGGATTGTCTGCGATTTTTGAGATAGTTCTCAAATAATTGAAGACAGATACCTCGTACTCCAATATCTTCCAAAGATTGAAGAAGTAGCCCGTGGCTTACCGTGTCGAACGCCTTTGATAAGTCTAAGAATAGCGACAGACACGTCATATTTTGATTCAGAGCATCATGAATTTCATCTGTAAGGTCGATAATAGCATCTTGTGTCGACACTTTCTCTCGGAATCCGAATTGTTTTTCAGATAGCAACTTATATTTGGTAATATATGAATGCAATCGAATTTTGATTATTTTCTCAAATATCTTGCATATATGTGTTATCAATGAGATTGGTCTATAGTTTGTTACTATGCTTTTGTCGCCTTTTTTGAACACAGGAATAACTATTGTGTCTTTCAGAGCAGCAGGCCAAACTCCTAATTCCATGCATTTGTTTATGACGTGTTCGAGAGGTCGAATAATGTGGGAAGAAATTGTCTTTAGAGTTTCCGCAGAAATGTCGTCTATGCCAACAGATTTTTTATTTTTCAATTCTTTTATTACATTTTTGATTTCATTGCTATCTGTTGGTAATAGTACCAATGAATTCCGTGTAGAGTTCCTGGGAATTTCGAAGTGAGGATTTTGTTTTATTTTATCTGCTAAGGTTTGTCCAATTGTAGCAAAAACATTATTAAATTGTTCAGCAATAGCACCTTTTTCTGTCAGAACTTCATCATCTTCATTTCTAATTGAGATTATCTCATTTTTTTTAGTTTTTGTTTTACTTATTTCTTTTATAACTTCCCATAGTTGTTTTGAACTAGATGCATTCGAATAAATTTTATTTTTGTAGTAGTTATATTTTCATTTTTCTATAAGTGATGTTACTTTATTTCTCATCTGTTTATATGATACTTTCATTTCAATATCATCAGGGTTTTTACGAACATTCTGATGTAACTTGTTTTTTTCATCAAATAATTTCATAAGACTTTTGGTGATCCAGGGGGTCAGCTTGTGGTTTTTTCTAGTATTTTTTTTAACTATTGTACATTTTTGAATGGTTCTGGTGATGATACTTATGAGTTCTGTGGTTGCAGTTTCAGGATTTTGGTTATTGAGTACTGAGTCCCATCTTGTTCTACTCAGAATTTTTTGAAGCTTCGTATTATCAATGAATTTTGAGGAATTATTTGGTGTTACAATATCTTTGGGATAATTCAACTTCAATTGTAAGATCACTGTATCATGATCTGTAATACCACTTTTTATTATCAGAGGAATTATATGATCCAAAATGTTCGTTTTCGATTTGATAAATATATGATCGAGACAAGAGTGGAGTCGTGTGGGTTCATTTATTGTCGATACATAACCGAGTTCGTTCAATACACTCAAATATTCTAACGTAGACTCATCATCATGTAGTATGTTGATATTCATATCTCCGATGAAGATGTTATAATCTGCGTTTTCTTTTTCTGAGTTGAGCAGTAGAGTTTGAAGATCCTTGGTAAAATGGTTTACATCGGTTGCTGGAGATCTATATGCCGCTATGATAAGGATATTGTTTTTTTCACTTAGTTTGATGTTGACACGTAAAATTTTCACATTGTTACTGATAGGTACAATTTTGTAAGTATACACCAGACAGTTTTTGATATAAATGACGACTCCATCATTTTGATTGAATTCACCTTCATTGTACAACAAATCGTATCCATTCAAGCTATACATTTTTGGGTGTTGTACTGCCCATGTCTCAGTGAGTACTATGCAGTCAAAATCAGAGTTTGTGTTCCTTAAAAAAACATTGAATTCATCTATGTTTTTGTTCAAGCTTCTTATATTGTTATGGATGATTTTGAAATTCTTACTACTATCATTTACAGATAATATTTCCTTACATTCTTGAGCATTGAGTAAAGTAAATGTTTCAACTGGGTTTATCTCGAAATCCCGTATATATTGATCCATTATTTATGAATTATCTTGACGAAATCAATTGAAGATCACTAGATCACTAATTTATAATATGAATAATTCACAATACCACTAATCTACAATATTACTAATTTACAATATAACTAATTTACAATATAACTAATTTACAATATAACTAATTTACAATGTAACTAATTTACACTATAACTAATTTGCAAAGTTACAATATCAAGAAATCAATTGTGTTTAGTTATGGATCGTGTTCTAGGTTTATCTCCAATTCTAATTATTGCTCCAGTTTTGTCTTGAGTTTTGGTGACCATTGACTTTTCTTTGGTACTCAATTTGTTATCTTCTTGGCGAATGTATTTTCTTGTTGATGCTTCTAAAGTTTCTGAACTTCTTGTTGATGTTTCCAAAACACCTGGGTTTGGCTGTTCTGGTATATTTTTTGAGATTGGTGTCTGAGGATTACTGTTAGACTTGTTGTAGGAATTGATGGATCCAGCTGCTCTCAATTCATCTGCTCCATAGGTGGTCTTGTTCACGTGCAATTCATCGTTTTTGATGAAGCATACGTTCTCTTCATCCTGTTTTGCGATATGGAGATGTTGTCTCAGTACCTTATGGTCCTCTCTCTGTTGTTTTGTGAGGTCTTGGGCTATGGATATCTTCTTACCCCTGATTTCATGGCAATTCTGCAGGACGTACTTCTTGGTGAGGTTAGAAATGAATTCTATTTTTATCGGACTATCTTCTCTTTTTCCGAGAGGATAGATATCGTTGAAATCGGTCTCCTTCAAGTCTACGTCTAATAGTTCTTTCAGATCTTGACGAATTATTTTCGTTAATGAGTTCTCTGTACCAATATTCAGGCCAAAAACAATCAAATTATTTTTATTTGCGTTTTTTCTGAGTGCTTCAATTTCCTCCTTCAACGATTGATTTTCGCGTTCTAATCTTCTGACATTTTCGTTGATATCATCAATTTTCAATATTAATCTAGTCTCACTTGCTTCTATGCAATTTTGGACTTCTTTTCTGCTCTTTAGTATTTCATCGTATAGGTGTTTGATGGTGATATTTGATGGGTTATCTTCGCCCATCATCAAAATACACGTGTAAAAAGAATAACTTCTCAGTTTGTCGAGATGGTTTATAGTGTTCAGATAAATTAATTGGACTTGGCAACGTTCTTTGCGCGAGGCAACTCTGTTGATTGTACACAGGCAGTGATGTTTATATATATTTTTTTTTTATCTCAGCCCAGTGTTAGTAGAATTTGCAGAAAACACTTACATGTGATTATTCGTGATTGGGGATACTATTCATGCACATCACGATTTTAATTAATTTCTTGAAACACTCAAATTCACTTAGAATTTACTCCGAATAATATCACATAGATGCGCAGCGTTGCCAGAGATACTCTCACATATTGTAAGAGAAGCTTCTTTGAAATGAAGTGGTTCTATAAGGTGGAAGAGTGATGCGACCCCTATGCCGTAAATTCAGATTGTGAACATCAGTTCTATATGTTATTTTATCATACATATATGGAGGACTCTGTTTATGAATTATAGAGTGTGACAGAACTAGGTGAAGTGAAGTTTCCGCCGCATTTTCAACCACTTCGAGGGTTTCAACATGTGCGATACTGGATCATACTTGCGGATGCCATAGATGAATCTGAGACAGGATTTCTGTACTTTCTCCACACGATTTATGTCACTTTTGTCCAGACAAGGTCCATATAATACATCGCAAAAGTAGAAATAACTTAGAACCAGAGTATCACTTAACATCCTTCTGGTTGTAGTTGATAGCAAGTGTCTATGAGATTAAAGCATTTCCAGGGAACAATGTGCTTTTTGAATACAATAACTAATATGCTTTTTGAAACGAAGATCTACATCCAGATACAAACCCAAATTTTTTACATTTTCAAGAAAGGACAATTCTTCACCTTGAACTTGTATTTTCATAACAGATTCGATGTATTATTTGTTTTCACCAAAAATCATGACATTTGATTTCATTGCATTGACTTTTAAGGAATGCAGTGTCGATAGCTTTACTAGCCGATCCAGGTCTTCTATTATTGTCTGTTGCGCCAATAGCCAATCATCAGGAAAGAATGAGTGGTACTGTCGATTTTTCAAATGTGATGTATTCCAAGCAGCACCTCGATGTCCAAAAAGTGGTTCGAGTTCCACTATAAACTGAAGATCCCGCTCTACCTAACCTCACACAAGTTTCGACTTCTGGGGAGTTGGTTCCTTCGGAGAAGCGATATACAAAACATTTCCCATTTTCACGTCAAGCTGCGGGTGGTGGTCTGTCGGACCAACTTTGTATAATTCAGTTTCCTTTTATTTATTGAACGTCTTTTGTTGTCTAACTGAGTACTATCATTTGTATCTTAGTCCCCCATGTATTTTCAATGTAAGAACTACTATTTTTTATGACTGATAATGGATCTGGAGTGTCTTTAACATGCCTCTGAGTGATTTATTATAGTTTCCACTCAATAAACATTGTGAGGACAACATGATTCCATCTTTGCCTTGAATCATTTACTTCACATGAAAGTAGACGAGAATTCCTACCTAAGATTGATATACTATCATGTAATCATCGATTACCAGTGAACGACTTGATGACCACGGTAGACAATCAATATGATGTTGCTATCATCACTATCGGAAACAATCTACCCCATCGGTTTCAATAAACATCGCGAATAGAACTTCAATTTATTTCCGCCCCTTCATTCCCATAAAGCGATTTCCTTCGAAAAAACCTGTCACATTCCATTGTTAACTCAATTTTCTACAGAACGTCGCGTAGCAAGTCAAAAATCGTGAAATGGCTTAGGGCAAATCCAATTTTTTCAGTCCCTACCCTTTGAAATATTATTATCACCCATCGGCAACCGCGCTTATGCTTCAGCGGAAGAGAATATCACATTCATAATACCTCCTTGATATGGAGGGGTGAACGGAAAATTTGAAATGAATAGTTTCTGTACTGTTGCATATGGAAGAGAAGTCTGACTTTTCGTGGAGTGTTCGTATGTTTGGCGGAAGAATTCTAAATTCCATACTGACGTGGAAATAATCCTTCTAGTCAGGAATATATGATTCACTTCAATCATATGATTTGTTTGTACGAACATACTTAAATTACGTCTACCTGCATCTCAGGATATAATTTTCAGAATTATACCATCCCTCTTTTGAAATGATATACAGTAGCCTTGCTAAACTCCGCCAGGATGAATAAAGGCAATTTATTATTATTATTATTCATTTAAGTTCATGTTATTCCAGTCACGACCCTGCGGCCTCCGACGTCACGCAGAGTCGTGCTGGATAAAATCCAGTGACTACTCCTCACAGCCTGTGAGGTGACTAATCACTGGGACCAAGTACCGTGTGCCCTGAGTAGACGCAATGATCCAAGTATGACGGCCTTCTGCATACCACCAGCCAGGATGTGTGCCTTATCACGGCACGCTGGGATTTTCTGGATCTCCGAGAGTAGCGTGTGTCGCGTGCCTCCTAGGGAGCCGATAATCAGGATGACCAATTCCACAGAATGGTCTGGATAGAGCCGGCGGAGTTCGAAGAGAAGATCTCGATATTTAGTCCGTTTCTCCTCCTCCTTCAAAACGATGTTCGGTTCGGCTGGCGCCGAAAACTCGATCACGAACATCGCTTTGGTTTGATGGTCGAGGAGGACTACATCAGGCTTGTTAGCTTGTATTTGCCTGAGGGTGGGAAATGAGAAGTTCCAATAAATTCGGCACCTCTCATTCTCCACAACGGACTCAATATCCCCCGGAGCATAGGGCAGCACTGGGGTCTCGTCTATTCCGTACGAGTGCCTCAAGTGATAATAGAGCACTCGCAATGCCGCATTGTGTCTATGGATATAGGCCGAGACTGCATACACCGTGCAAGAAGACAGCAGGTGCATAATTGTCTCGGGCGCCCTGCGGCAGGCCCTGC
>OU896713.1:43150716-43169911 GCA_918026855.4 Phaedon cochleariae | reverse complement strand
TTTCGAAGCAGACCTTGAATTCAGGAGGTTGAATGCTTTTAGGGACCTCATTCATCAGGCGCTACCTTGTTTTCGATAGTAGGATAACGAAGGAAATTTATAATCGAAGATATCATTCAGAAGCCTACTGAAACACCAAGTAACTGTACAAGATATAATTCTGCTAATACTATCTGTAGGTAAATCGAGGTCATACATTCATTTCAGGAAAATGAGGAATATTGATATATTGGAAAAATATCGAATTTCTACTTTGGGGCATATCATCTGATTCGTCCTACTAGATAATTATTAAAATAATACGCATATTCTCATTTTGTAGAAACAAGCAGAGAAAATCCGAAATATTCGAGTAAAACGGATATAATTCTTTAGTTGATTCAAACAGAGTTTGTAACAACTTATCAAGCATAGAGAATGACACTCAACTGAAAGAAAGTATTGTATGAGTTGCTGCCTGAGCAAAACAAAAGAGTCAAATTATTATCATCTCGAGAGTATACGAATAGGCCTATTGTTTCTGGTTCGCAGATGAGACTGGATTTTCATGATGTTATGGTTGAATGATAATCCGAATACAAATTCAGAAAATATTGTCACACAGGACTCGAATGTTCAGCCTGGTGCTGCCCACTACTGGATCATCAGAAACGAATTGGTAATCAAAATTAATTTATGTGTCTGCTCTGTCTCTTATTGTCAGTAAACTGCGACTCGAAAATTCCGGGCAGCTACAATCGAAGGAAGGTTGAAGGAGCAGAACTTTCTTTAGTCACTCTTTGACATCATAGATTGCTCCAATGAATGAGATGTGAGGCTTGAGCAGCACGGTATCTTCATGGCGTCCCACCATGACATCCACCAGGGACAGGCCAATAAATCTATCAGAAATATACCAAAGAGTATACATTCAACATGACTATGGAGTTTCAATATCGTCACCTTTCGTCTGGAATGGCCAAAACTATGTGTATTACACCACACAAACATTGAATGTGATATAGTACGTTCATAACAAACTGTCATCAATAATAAATGATTCACTGATTAAGTACAGTTGGAATCTTGCGAAGATATATCAAACATTACTAACAGAGGTTCTCAAAATACGTGGAGTATCTAAAGGAGATGTCCTACTGAGCCTTTGTCAGAAACAAGAGTAGCTTTAATGAAACAACAATGTTGCTAGTAGGCTCACAATGAAAGGGAAAGGAGAGAACATTGAGGCTATGGACGAAGCGAAATAATCTAGCACTTCTCATAACCAACCAAACCGTCAGATTGAAATATGGATGTTGAAAAATACAACAAAATTGAACATAAACTCCTGTGGATTGAAATTCAGTGCAGAAACAGAAAAGATATATCAAAATATAAAAAATCTTTTGGCATTTTTGATACTGAGGTTTGTTGAGAAAAAGGATCATCAAGCGATTTTTCTTGACCTAACAATAAAACATGAATTTTTCTCATTCCGAATCTTTTTTTTTCTCATATTATGCCGCCTCGAATAGTTTCGGTAGTTCCATGATTCGTTGAATGAACAAGAAACATTTCGCACTCATTATACAATATCTACTTCAATAGATACATTCTGCTGATCATAATGACCAAGTGTTGAATTGATCAAACATAAAGATACGTTCTAGTGACGAAATTGATATTTATTGAGACAATGGATATGTTTCAATATCTATACCTGTCGTCCCAGATCTCTTTATACACCCAATATCTCAGTCAAGTCGCATGGGGAAAAATTCACATAGTACACATTTGTCAATCCTATAAGATTTCGGTTTTAGATCATATCTATCTAATTTTCATTTGACAATGGGCGTGTACACCTTAGTAGAAATTTTAACTCAAACCATGTTCTTGATGATACTTTTATACATATATAATGCTTGACGACATAATCCGATCGAAAAATCGACTGGAATGTTTTATTTTTGAACATAAATAATAGTAACATCTGAAAACGGACCCTCTTATGACGTAGAAACCTCATCTCGCCATAATTGAAAGAAAATACCAAACGCCCGACGGAGACTGAGACAACTGATATATTAATTCTTTCAACTGTGATTTCGCGCTAATTCACTGTCAGAAATCATGTTTCATTCACCTCTGTATGGAATAGTCTTGTTTCTGTATTAGGGTTTTGACGTCACATCATCATTTCGTTTTCAGAGGTCCGAAAAATCGGGGATTTCAATAATTTTCATAAAACGTAGGGCGCTTACAGAAAGAAACGGTTTGCGGTGGTGAGCTAGTTTGGGTGGGTTCTATCGAATTATGGAATAAAATTGTTTTGTGATATAAGCCCATTGTTCGTGGACGCGTCTTTCAATCAGTTATTTGACAGTTGTTTGTGCACGCGTCTTCAAGTCAGTTTGTAGATATATCCAAATAAAACAATCATGGATTTCACGATATCAGTCAAATCAGGGCCTACTCTATCGGTGAGGTAGAGTAGGCCCTGGTCCATTCATCAAGTGTGATACATTGTTGAAGTTCGGATTGATTGCACTTCACGAAAAACAAGAATATGTATGGAGTGTATTAGTGATACTTGAATAATTGATGATTAGGGTGGCTTTCCAGAGATAGTTTGACAAAAAATGATTCTGACACATTGACTCCACAGTCATTGGGGTTCTACAAATGTGTTTGTTTTTCGATTCATTTCCAAGCAGCATAACTGAGATATGGGCTGTATAAAAAGTTCTGGAATACCCAGGAAATATAACACATTTAGTTACAACACAATATCAGTTTCATTTGATGACAAATTCCATTCGATCAACAGAGATGTATCAATATTTTGACAATCTATCCTGTTGATCTATAATGATATAGTTATATTTCGAAAATCTGAACTGAACATTGATGGAAATCAAAAAATTATATTTCTCAGCTGATACAAGGCCATTATGACTCGCAAGTAACATCAGATATTTTATGCCAGTTAATGATATACCTATAGACGATTGTTTCACGTATCTACAACTAGATCGTGGCGATGGTATTGACGGTAAAAATAAATGCCATCCAGTGATAAAAATGCAACTGAATAATCAGCAAGATAGAATGTTAGAACAAGAAGAAGTTTTTTGACGAGGAAACAGATATTGAATCAGTCATTTGAGGAAAAATGAGGGCTCAACTTCGATATGGAACATAATGAAGTTGTTTCAAGAGTCTCATAAAATCTCGTGTCTGCGTCGTGAGTTTATTATTTAGCTATTATGAAATTTCAAGGAAATTAGTGTTCATGAACTTGTGTTCGGAAAGCCTTCGTTTCAGAGATACAGAGTGAAGAAATTGAATTTCTTGTTCGCTGTTTGAAAAAATATTTCGCAAAACATGAGTTATTTGCACGGAATTTTTGTACCCGGAGTTTTTTTTACGTGAGAAATCATAATTTCGTGATAATTTGCATTACACATCTCCAGGGTGCTGCGTACGCTGTCATCATTTATTTCTAATTGCCCAAACATTTTTGACAGTGAACCCTCAGTTCATCTAATGAGGAAATCTCATTCTCACACCATTTTCGAGTGAAAAAGGTGATCGTTTTCGAGAAATTCTACAATCTTCTATATCTATGGATATATTACTAAGCTCCTGAGTCGCATGTGGAGTTGCTGAGAACATCACAAAAATAAGGTCTCGTCAAAATAAACTAATTGCTCCCTATGAAATGTTTATCGAAAAATGATTTGTTATCTGTATCTCCAAAATGAAGCATTCCCGAACACAAGTTCATATTGAATTAATTTCTTGAAGTTGTCTCAGGAATAAGTCACTTCAATATTTCAACGTCCTTATGTTACACCTTGATGTATAGCTCTGATCATGAGAATTGAAGAGCAGTATATCTACAGTGAACTTGATAAAGTCGTGGAAATACACCAAGTCACAAAACAAAAGCCTATAGAATTTCTGGTTACCATTCACATGTGTATTCTTAATTATTCCAGATTTTGACAATCATGATAATCATGGTAACGAATATGGCAGTTCATCGAAGTCCACGAGAACGGATATAGGAGTGTATGTGCGTACCATTACAAGTTCCCATGTTTTTTTTTCAAAGATTCATAATATATATTTACCTAAAAAAACGAATAAATATAGTTGAACACTGAACAGTATTGTCGCGGAAAATCAGTTCGGGAAACCTGACGGAGATGTTTTCAATACCTACCCGAAATAAATGTTGAAAATACGAAATTCGGATATGAGATCTCTTGCACCATGAACAAAGGGTAACTCTTAATATTTCAATACCTACCTTTTCTCCCTTTCCACCCCAGGGATGGACGATGTTCTACGAACATAAAATAGTCATTCTCTCTCGTTCGTCTTAAGCGATAATAAAAATTAAAAATATTAGCTGCAATCCAATGACTTCAACCCTATCGGATTTTGGAATGAATGAACTATACGATTCCTCAAGCAGTTCAAAAAAAAATATCAAAAAAATTTATTAGTGTTCTCCCCTCATTTCTAAAAAAATTATAGAGATATAAAAGTATCTGTGGATGACTGGGCGTGGAGATTTTTCTTTGCCCCGAAGTGTTTGAAAATTCATTTTCAGACCCGAAAGAATTTTTTCAGCTGATAGTCAGTGACACTTCGTGAAATAAGATGTTGAAAGGTATTTGAGGAAAAAATTATAAAGCAAATATGTGAAGATGTATTACTCTCCATATTTTATTTTATTTTTATTTTATTTTTATTTTATATATTCAGGAATACAAACAGGACGAGCCTAAAAACAGTATTCACAGGTAGTCATATAACATTATGAATATTATAATACTCATCTTAGAAATTTAGTGGGGAACCTAATTTAAACTTAGGATGGTATACAAAATTTTAAAGAAATTAAAAAGAAATATAATAAATCTGCAAGGTGCTAACGAGGATTCAGAGGTTCGAGAAAAAGTATGTTTTGAGTTTATTTACAAAGGTGGTAAATGAATTACAAAATATATCAATATCAATCAGATTTGATATTGAATTATAGCTTTTGAAGCAACGATGATGGGGGGAATTCAAATAGTAATTTGTGTTAGCCGCTTTGGTGTGAAATAATTGATGACTTCGAGTGGGGTATTGCGGTACGTTATATCGAATGGAATTATTAATTGGGATTGAGTCTATCATATTATTTACCAACTTAAACGAAAATTTTATGTCGGCAATATCTCTTCTATTTTCGAGACTAAGTAAATTCAACTTTCTGCTTATAAAAGTTTTATCGACATGAGGCGTGTTACGGAAGTATTTATTCTCAATATAGTGTATGAATTTGTTTTGAATATTCTCTACTTGTTTTATGTAGATAATGTACTGGGGATTCCAGATTGTAGAGGCATAACTTAAGGTGCTATTATTGACATAGGACATGAAGAGGATACGAGCAGTTTTAGGATCTTTAAAATTATAACACGATCTGATGATGAAGCCTAGGGTCCTATTTGCCTTTTTAGAAATATATGCAATATGCTTGTGGAACAACATTTTTGTATCGAAAATTATTCCCAAATCTTTCACCTCAGTGAGAATATCGAGTATATGATTTGATAGTCTGTAATTAAAAATGATTGGATCATTATTTCTACTGAAAGTGATCTGATGGCATTTGTTAAAATTCAAATATAAAGCATTTTCTGTGCAATATGAATAAAGTCTGTCTAAATCTTGTTGGACCAAAAAAGCGTCCAGTGGTTTTTTTACACTGTGGAAGATCTTTAAATCATCAGCATACATTATGAATCTCGAGAACTTGAAACATTTAGAGATATCATTTATGTATAAATTGAAGAGGATGGGTCCTAGATGCGAACCTTGAGGTACCCCGGAAGTTATGGAAATTGTTTGTGATACATAGTTTCCTATGGTTGTTGCCTGAGAGCGATTGCTAACGTATGATTCAAACCAGCTCAAAAGTGTTCCACTAATGCCAACCTCAGCTAGCTTGAGCACAGGCAAACCATGGTCTATCTTGTCGAAAGCCTTGCTAAAGTCGGTGAAAACTGCGTCCACTTGATTCCTATTGTTCAGGTTCTCGAGTACGTACTCAGTATAGTCAAATAAATTTGTTTCTACTGATCTTTTTTTAATGAATCCGTGTTGTTCGATGTTGAGAATACGAATGATGTCATAGCTGAGAAATTCGAATATTATTGATTCAAATAATTTGGCAAGGATGCAGAGTTTTGATACTGGCCTATAGTTCTGAACTAATTGTCTGTTTCCCGACTTATGGATTGGGACAATGAATGCCCGTTTCCATATGCTTGGAAAATATCCTTCTCTCAAAGAGTTGTTGAGAATTATGAATAGCGGCGTGGTTAGGCTTTCGGCACAACTTTTAATGAACTCGCTGGACAAATTGTCTGGTCCAGGCCCTTTTTTAGGAATACTTTTAAGTTTTTCGTAAATTTTGTCTACTGTAATGTGATAATTATCAATATTGGGTGTGTTATAATTTACGGCTGGTCTTTTACTTACGTTGGTCAATGGTTGATTGAAGGTTGATGAAAAGTGTTCTGAAAATATATTACAAATGTTTTGACCATCATGAACTATGTTTCCATTGTGGCATATAGTGTTAATTCGACTAGAAGTATTTTTCCTATTCTTCACAAACTGCCAAAATTGTTTCGGCTCTGCAACGATGTTATTTTCACACGACTCTAGGTACCTTTTATAATCTAATGAAATTAAGTATTTTGAGCGCCCCCGTAAAATTTTGAATGTGAGGTAATCCATATCATTTCGATAATTCTTCCATAAGGTATGATATTTGTTCTTTTCTTTTACCACCTTTATAGTACTCAACGAAAACCAATGTGGAAATTTTTTGTACAATTTTGGATTTTTCGGAACATAGTTTTCAATAGCTTTGTTCAATATAGTGTAGAAACATGTCAAACAATCCTCAGTATTCTTATTCTTGAAAACATGTATCCAATCTGTTTCAGATAAGAAATTATTAATCGCAGCGTAGTTTGCCCGATTGAAGTTATATGAATGAAATGTATTCTCAATCTTGTTTTGTCGTTTATTTGTAGGAACGATTATGCTGAATTCCAGAGTATTATGAAAATTATCTTCGCGAGTAATTGGAGATTGACATATTTCTAAATTATGAACAAAATTACAATTATCAAAAATAAGATCAAGGGTGTTTCCAGAAACGTTGATATGATTGTTGTATTGAGAAAGATCTCCAAATGACATAGTGTCCACAAGCAAACAACTGTTTACATCATGATAATTAGATGGTTGGGTAATTTTGTTCGTATCATCAAATATCCATTGAATATTAGGAAGGTTAAAATCACCACATAACACTAATTTGTCGTTTGGATGATTAGTTACAATATCAGCTAGTTTAGAACAGAATAAGTTCAATGCTGTTGTATCACATGGTGGAATATAGACACAACACAAATGGAATTTTATTGGAATATTGTCACCTGTATCCAGAGCTACAGTTACCCATAGATCTTCCGAGTCGGATGACCACTCCTCTTGAACAAAACTGTTGAATGATTTTTTGATGGCAATCAGAACTCCACCTCCTTCTAACTTGGTGCTCCTGGAAGTTTCACGATCTCTGCGATACACATTATAATCCTCGTAGATTACCTCACTGTTATACACTGAACTGTTGAGCCATGTTTCCGAAAGGCAAAGAATATCATAGTCACAAGCTTGAGTGTTCGAAAATGTGGTTGATAGCTTTGATTTTAAACCTCGAACGTTCTGATAATAAACAGTTATGTCAGTAGATGCGAATGAAATTGAGAAGTAATGTTAATTTGAATAAGTGCCTGTAATCTCATTGAGAATTACTTCAATTTGGCTATGTCGCCTTCGTTAGTGATGTTCATCACCTTCGAGGTATCATTTTTCCTCACAAGTATGTTGCCATTTCTCACCCACACGAATTTATAATTGTTTGACTTGGCAGCTTGCTTTGTATTTTTCAGCAATAACTTCAATTTATTCGTGAGATGTTCGTTGATGAATAGCTTGTTTGAAATATTTTCAATGACTATTCCGGGGGAATTTGTATCATTTTTGGCACGTCTTATATTCTTTGTAGCTGCAAGTATTGAGTCTCTTTTCAGTTTGGATAGAAATTTGACAACTATAGATTTCGGCTGTTGCTGATCACTTGACGGATGTTGAGCAACACGATGAACAGTGTCCACATCTTGCGGAAGGATAGGACACTGAATGTGCTCCCCAATTTTTGCCAAAATATTCACCAAGTTTTCATTGGATTTCTGTGGCACTCCTTGTATTTCTATATTGTTTGAACGTGTTTGTTGTTCTAGTATGTCCACCTTTGTGGTTAACCGTGTTAATTCGGATTTGAGATTAACATTCTCTCGATTGATTTTCTCGATTGTTGCAATTTTTTCATTCAGTTGAATCATTGCTTTTTCAAAAGTACTAATTTGGTTACTACAAAAGTTCACAGACTCCATGACATCTTCATATTTGTTATTTAATGATTTCAAGTTTAGTTGGATATCCTTCAGGATCAGTGTAACTGATAGCGGTACAGAATCTGCTTCATCTTTTTCGTTACCTTCCATGGTGATCACAGAAGATCTTTCATTAGTTTTGTCTCTGCAATCCGGGCAGGCCCAATAAGCTCCAGGTACAAGAAAATTGCTTACATCTTGTTTGGATAAACCAACACATTTTCCATGGTAGAACTTTTGACAACGCCCTATACATTGCAAACCTGGTGATTTCGCATTCACGCATATCTACTAGAGGTTTCGAAAAACACTCTGTATCTATTATCAACATGAAATTCTCTCGAACAAATGTTTTGTCTTTGGCTTCCTGCAAGAAAGTAAGTGAGTAGTATAACTCACATGAATTATATTTCGAATAATAATTCATCATCAACATCAACTTAATTTAATATGAATTATTCAGGAAGTTACATTTTTCCAAAACAAATATTTTCATTTGATCCTTCCTCCGATGACGTATCGCTCTCATCTGAATCGAAAGTTATCACGACAGGTTCAATATTGAAAGCACCTATGTATTTCTCCGTCTCCAATGCCGAAAATATCACTTTTTCTGTATGTCGTACATAATTTCTCCAATGCTCCACACCCACAGCTTCTAACGCCTTTGACCAGACCATTATCACATCTCCCGGGGATGATTTAGTTTAGATGATTTCGGCGTCATAAATCCTTTCAGCCTCTGACCACACCATTTCTATGGCATTTTATTGGCAATGGTGAGGTGGTAATCTCAAAATATTGTGACCATGTTCTGATGCGTAAATATCACGTAAATATCTAGATGATATTTTTTTTTGAATGACGTACGCTTGCCTGCAATTGATGGTTGTTCTACAAGAAACTGCCTATTGTTGGTCCTCTTGAATTTGAATCCAATTTTGCGAATTCAGGTATTCACGGATCTTGGTGAACAAGGAAAATCAGTGAAACGCCTATGGGGCGATTTCATTGTAACTGTACTCTAAGAGCCTGTAAAATTGTGGAATTTACCTTTTTTTTATTTCTTATTCGGCCTTTTTCGAAACTGTTTCTGCATAAACAGCATCAGAGTTTGTTTGCGGATTCTTGATCCGATAAATACTGCTCCTTTCTGAAATATTCAGAGCTTCCGCGACAATGCAACATTCTTTCTTTGAACTTGGCAAAAATCATCGTGTTTTACAAAATACGCGATCACACTCAGAATCAATGTTTTAGATTGATCATTGAATCGTTTCACCATTATGATATAAGGAATTCGAAATATTATTGATGTATAATAACCAGTACTCTAATTGTTTGACATTAAGTCACAGTGACAATTTAATGATCAAAATCTCTATCAAAATATATGAATCAAGTTCCGACGTTCCTTTTTCTAGTGATTTTCTGTCTCATTCAACTTGCGATGAATAAAAAGAAACAGATTTTGCCTTGGTGTATTTCCACGACTATATCACTTCTTTTCTTGCGCTCCACCGTTTTTGAGAAGTCAGAGAAAACGTAGCGCTCAGTCATACATACTTCTGTACCTTGGGTTCGGGCATTACCTAAAGGCGCGTCTCCAAGGTGGCGGATAGGAGGACGGCCAGGGCCTCACGGCCTTGGTCAGTGGTAGCTATACGTAGGGTGCGGAGGCCTAAAAACTTCCAAAATCCCTTGCCAAAATCTACCACCGCGGACCAGCCCACGGCACAAACCGTAAACCGTTCGTGATTGCAACGACCCACAGGACGCCATGGTGTCCGGTGGTATGCGTCACGAGGGGCACGGGGGTCTTGACTTAATCGCCTGGGCCGCGTGGTGAGGCCACTCTGAAAACCTCCCCTAATCCTAAGGTATTGTGCGCGCCGAAGGGATGGATGGTCGAGGGGAACTCGACCATTAGCGGCAAAACTCTGGGAAACAGGCGCACCCAGTTTTATAAAGCCTTCCACACGTGCAGGGGGCACCGCGTGTGGCGACCTTTATGTCCCCCTCACTCGTGGGAACAATATGGAACACAATAAAACAACGAAAGAAAAACCTCGACGAGGTGGTCAAATCTCGTCCTCGGAAGATTCTTCGGAGTCTAACGAAACCCCTGCCCGGGAGGTATCCACTGAGGAGACCTCCCAACACCCAGCACAGGAGGACGTCACATCGATGACCTCCACTCCTCCCTCAACCCTGGAGGCTGCCACCCAGGCGACCTCCAGCTCCCTAACCCCAACGGGCGCACCGACGCCTGTTGCTCCCGAACCTGACCCCTCGTCAAAACCCGGCACATCCGAGGATCTCTCTCGAGACTCGGAAGTGTCTGATCTGGCCTCGGATTTCTCGAAGGTTAAGGTGAAAAGGCCCTGTGGTGCTGAAAGGAAGAGGAGGAAGAGAGAGAGGGAAAAGGAAGCAATCGAAGCGCCTTCGTCCTCTCAGGGAACTTCCTCGAAATTCCTTGGCGCGAAAACAGTGGCCGAGAGACGGCCTAAGGATGACCTAAGGGGAGCGCAAGGGAAACCTGGAAGTGGTGGGCCTCAAAGAAGATCCACTGCAGAAGGTAAACCTGCTGTGCACCCTAAGGCTGTCAAGGCCAAGAACAATGCGTCAGGAATGACGCAATCAACAAAACGGAGCCGCACGCCGGGCTCCACACCGACTGACACCTCGCGAGTGGCGAAGCGACCCCGATCTGGTACTGTAGACGCAGGGCGGACGCATACGGGGCAGCCAAGCTACTCGCAGGTGGCAGCCGCAGATAGGACCCTGCAGGTGGTCATCAGCCGCGAAGGGCAACCTGAAGCGGAATTTACTGAGGACCAGATGCTGGAGTTCCTAGATGCTGTTGGAGGGGTGATCATGGGGACGCCAACGGCGTCCAATGATCCACCCCCGCAGTTCACATCAACGCGGTTATGGCGTAGGCAACTGCTGGTAACCGCAGCAAACGAGGCCTCCAGAGATTGGCTCCTCAGGAGTCTGACAGAAATCAGACCCTGGGAGGGCGTAACTCTGGTTGCCATCGACCCATAGCAATTCAGGCTCCAAAGGACCGTTGTTCGAATTCCAGGGAGGCTGCCTAACCAGGACATACTGAGTGTCCTGGAAAGGCAGAATCCCAACCTGTCCACCTCTCAGTGGAGAGTCTGGAACAGGAGGGAGGAGAAACGCGGTCTAACGTTGATAGTTGGGATGGACAGCAAGTCCATAGCAGCTATCGAGGAGGCTGGGGGCTCTTTTTTCTTCAGTGCCTCGCGGGCACAGGTGAGCTGGGGATCCAAGGAAGACCGGGAAGAAGAGAAGCCAGAGGCGTCCGAAGAAATGGATGCCTCTGAGACAGCAGAGGACACTACTCTGACAGAGGACGGCCCAGGTCGTCCTCTGGTGGAGAGAAGTCCGGAAGAAGAGGAACGTGGCGAAAGCCATGCCCCTCCGGACGGGAAGAGCGACTAGGCCATCAAATGGCGACCCATAAGTCCTCTTCCCTGAGCTTCCTGCAGGCTAACTTACAGCATGGGAGAGCCTCCACGGCTCTCCTATGCAGGAGGTTAAGGGAGGTCAAAATAAATCTGGCACTCATTCAGGAACCTTGGGTACACCAAGACAGAGTGAGAGGAATGGGGCAAGCGGGAGGGACACTGTATTACAGCACTTCTAGCCCGAAGCCAAGAGCATGCATATACGCGAAAGGTGTTAACGCGACTATGCTACCAGGATTCTGCTACAGAGACCTGGTAGCGATCAGAATCAAGGTTAACAGTACAACAGAGGGAAGCATGAGTGACATTATTGTATGCTCAGCCTACTTCCCTTACGAAATGGCAAACCCTCCTCCTGAGGTAGGGAGTCTTGTGAGGCACTGTGAGGAGATGGGACTGCCCTTGATGATTGGATGTGACGCGAACTCGCATCATACACTGTGGGGGAATCGCGACGTCAATCCGAGAGGCAGGGCATTTCTGGAATTTCTGAGCTCCAGTAATCTGGAGATCCTTAATAGAGGAACAGTGCCAACATATTTCACGCCTTTAGCGCGGACAATCGTTGACCTGACGTTATGCTCAACAGAGCTAACAGGTAGGGTTAGTAACTGGCGTGTGTCGACGGAGGAAAGTCTGTCTGATCACCGTCATATATTGTTTTCAGTAACAGGCCATATCCAAGAGGAAAACCGATGGTTCAGAAACCCCAGAGCAACCAGATGGAACCTCTACCGAGAGGAGCTTGAAGGTAGACTCTGGAACATGCCATCACGATATGGCTCTGAAGCAGAAATAGAGACATTCGTAGGATGTCTCAATTCTGCCATAGTCGAAGCATACGAAGCCAGCTGTCCCCTGAAAAGGACAGACTGTCTAGGCAAAACACCATGGTGAAATTCAAAAATTGAACTCCATCGAAAGAAAGTCCGAAAGCTGTTGAATAAAGCCAAAAGAACAGAAAAACGGGCCCACTGGGAAGAGTACAAACTGGCCCAGAGGGAATTCAAAAAAGCGATCCGCGATGCTCGCAGGGACTCGTGGAGAGCGTACTGCCAAGGAATGAATACTGTTCCTGAGGCGGCAAGGCTCAACAAAGTTCTCTCCAAGGACCCGAGGGCTAAGCTGGGGACGGTGACCCTTCCCGATGGGAGCTACACCTCATCGGATGGAGGGACGCTACAGCATATGCTTTCCACGCACTTTCCAGGTTGCACCTTTCTGCAGCCTAATTCTGAGGCTGTCACCTCAGTCGAAGCTCGGATCGACTTCACGATAGCCTCAAAAATTGTAACATATGACAAAGTGAAATGGGCAATCGAATCCTTTTCACCCTTCAAATCACCAGGTGAGGATGGAATCAGTCTGGCCCTTTTACAACAGGGACTGGACATCCTCATTCTACATCTCCTGAAGATCTTCAGAAGCTGTCTGGCACACGGGTATGTCCCCAAGGCCTGGAGAACAGCTATAGTGATCTTCATACCGAAGTCTGGAAAAATTGATTTCACGCAGGCAAAATCGTTTCGGCCCATCAGTCTCACATCGTTTTTGTTAAAGGCGTTAGAAAAACTGGTAGATCGTCACATCAGAGAGGAACCACTGAGCGAATCACCACTCAGTGACCTTCAATTTGCGTACCAAAGTGGTAGGGGTACTGACGCGACTCTTCATCGACTCGTTCATAGAGTTGAGGGGGTGTAAGATCGCAAGGACTCTGCCCTTGGGATATTCATAGACATTGAGGGAGCATTTGACAATACATCATTTGACTCTATATGTCGTGCAGCGGAGGAGAGGGGTGTTAGTCCAATTTTGATAAAGTGGATACACGCACTCCTCTCGAGAAGGATAGTGAGAGCCACTCTTCAAAACAGCCTCGAGGAGGCCGTTGTATCAAGAGGCTGCCCGCAGGGAGGGGTGCTATCACCCCTTCTATGGTGCCTCGTCGTGGACGACCTCCTATCGAAGATACATAGCATGGGATACTATATCCAGGCTTACGCAGATGACATAGTCATCCTGATCGACAGTAGGGGGTTCACTCCCAGTCGGAGACAGGCACAACGGGCCCTGGACGGGGTGGACCGCTGGTGTCGTAGCACGGGACTAAGAGCTTACCCTGAAAAGGCGGAAGTAGTACTTTTCACCAGAAAACGCAAGGCAGGGGACCTCCCCGATATACGACTATCGGGCAAGTCCCTGCGGTATAAAGGCTCCACCAAATATCTAGGAGTCATTCTTGACTCTAGGCTCAATTGGAACGAGCATATTGAGAGGAAGGTCCAGAAGGCTACGGCAGCGTTCTGGGCGTGCAGAAGGACGTTTGGGGGAACGTGGGGGCTCAAGCCAAGTATCCTTCACTGGGTTTACACCGCTCTCATATGTCCAATGATAACATATGGGGCCATCGTATGGTGGCCGGGGACGCTGACAGGCAAGTCGAGGAGTCAGCTCGACAGAGTTCAACGACTGGCCAGCATATCCATAACAGGAGCAATGAGGACGGCGCCGACAAGGGCGTTGAAGACTCTGCCCGGACTGCCGCCTCTGAACCTGTATATAGAACATGAGGCGATGAAGGCCGCCGTTCGCTTACAAAGCTGTAACCAGTGGAGGAGCGAAGGAACATACGGACATTCTCGCCTCTGGAAGCAAATTACAGACGACTACCCCTCACTCAGTATGAAAGGGGACAGCATAACACCGATCATTCGATTCAGGAAAATGCCCCAAGTCAAGATTCCTACTAGGATAGACTGGGAACAGAATGGGCACTGCATAATACCCACCAAGGGCATCATCTGGTATACAGATGGCTCCAGGATGGAAGAATGCGCAGGTGCTGGGGTCTATGGGCAGTCTCCAAGGGCAAATCACTGCTATACCCTTGGGAAACATGCCACGATTTTTCAGGCTGAAGTATTTGCAATACTTGCATGTGTTCGAGAGAATATCGAGAGGGGCTATCACAGCCAGCAAATCACTATATGCACTGACAGCCAGGCGGCGATCAAGGCGCTCACCTCGTATAGGGTGACCTCCGCCTTGGTGTCAGAGTGCATAGATAGCCTACAAAGGCTGTCAGCAACGAACGAGGTATGTCTTTCGTGGGTCCCTGGACACTCAGGGGTACCAGGTAACGAAATGGCCGATGGTCTGGCCAGAAAGGGGGCGAAAGGTTCAGTGATTGGCCCAGAGCCAATCTTAGGGGTCACTCGATCCTGGAGCAACTCCAAGATGTAGGAAATCCTGACGGAAAAGGTTCAGGACAGCTGGAGAAAGGCTCCTCGATTGAGGCAGTCCAAACTCCATATAGGAAACCCGTCACGAAGACAGACCAATGCCCTCTTGGCTTTGAACAGGAAGGAGCTGAAACTGGTGGTGGGCCTGCTGACAGGGCACTGCCACCTGAACAAACATCTCAGCATGATCGGGATTGTGGAGGATCCAGAATGCAGATGGTGCCTAGAGGATGAAGAGACTCCTACTCACATCCTCACTGAATGCCCGGCAATAGTGGAAGCAAGGGATATCCATTTTGGGAGCAGTATCCTGGACCCAGAGGATGTTAAAAAGATTTGGCCTAGGAAGTTGGTCTCTTTTGCTCGCGAGATCGGCCTTCTCCATGGCTGACTTGCGATCCCAGGAATGTGGGTGCACAATGGGCCCGAAAAGGGAGGCCTAAGTGCGTCAGGTCCCGGACTGCCCACACACATACATACATACATACATACATACATACATACATACATACATACATACATACATACATACATACATACATACATACATACATACATACATACATACATACATACATACATACATACATACATACATACATACATACTTCTGTAATGCAAGATCATATTCTGTGGATCTTGGTAAATGATACGTTGTTTATAGCTTTCAAATCATCAGAAAATCATCAAAAATCAATGATTTGTATTATTCATTGAATGATGTATTGTATTCAAAAACATTTGACATACATAGGAGAAATGCATTTTTGGTTGTGCGCAGTCCAAGAGCACAATATACGGTGTGTCCCAAATTCGCTTCTCTATACAGGGATCTCGGTTCCTATCTGCCTACAGCAATGACTGAATGAGAAAAGTTACAGATGGAACTTATCAAAGAAACCGAAAACCGACTCCAGATTTGTGATCAGTCGACTGACTGCCTTACAAAATGTGATATCATCATGAGATTTCTCGATCGTCTTCTGTTATCTCGCAACCTGTCCCAACTTCCGATTTCCTCACAGCCATATTGACATTTTTGATTTTTGAGTAGATCGTGAAATTCACAGTATCATCTAAATATAACACATCTTGAGATTCTTCAAGGAGGCGATGATTTACTTGTTAGATATCAAGTATTTATTTCTTCCATCTAAGGAGGCTCTGACTTTGACGTTGGATGATTCGAATTATCAAAGTTGTATTTCAATACGTAGTACGTTTTTTTAAACGAAATCATAAATCTGACCCACACAGTTCAGAAATTTGTTGAAGATGGCCAGTATTCCCTATTCAAATGAAGACGGGTTAGATAATATGTTAGTGCTGTACTTGCAGACACGCAGAAACTTCAATTAGGTATTTGGAAATAGATATGCCTGAAGATGTAGGTACCCTGAACAACGACACTCCCATAAAAAAAATAAGAATCTCAGTTGATTTGATTGATCACATGATGCCGTCGAACAACCTATTGGAATGAAAATCGCGACAAAATCATTTCTCAAGCTGTCAAAGAAAACCCTAGTGTATGGGTTAGAACTGTTGAACGGGAAATTTATGTTTCGAAATCAACGGTACAGAGAGTTTTGAATAAAATAATTATCATTCATACAAACCCACAACAGTACAAGGACTTGATGAAACTGATTTTTCGAATACGCTTTTATGAGTGGTATACTAGAAAGTTGAATAAGAATCCCGATTTGGTATATCATGTCCTGAGGTCCGATTAGGGTATAGATTCATGAATTGTTGAGTTTTCAATGAGCACAACACTCATCATTCATCGCTGCAACACCCTCATGAAGTCACAGAAAGACGTCTACAGACCAGATTTGGTAGTAACGTTTGGTGCCGAATCATTGATGGACGGCTTACCTAGGAATATTTTGCACATTTTCTTTTCATCTCTTCTATTTACAGAGTGATCTCAAGATATTCATTCCAGGTTTTGCAGTCATGATCATTTTTTTTGTCAACCGTTTTTCAAAATCTCATTTTGAAGCTGGAATTTCAGATGAAGAGATATGTAGACCAGAATTGACTCAAGATGATTATCATAGTGTGGAAGCACTGTATGATTCGTAATTGTTGAGTTGGGATTCTGAAACTCACAGAAGCGGGAGATATACTGAAAATTATTACTATCAGCGAGTGGAGTCATCTCCAGTGATAAACACTGCTCGCCAACAGCCATGAAAACACCCAAATTCCTGGAAAATGTTATCAGGAGCCAAGCCAAGGTAGGTTGAAAATTACTTAGGATTCGAAACCAGGACGTGCAATTCACTGACTTTATATATGTCTTCTGGAAAATGTTTAGTTCAGAAAAATCAAACTCTGTCTCACTTTCCATGGATGCACCCCCGAATCTCACGTAATTATCAAGGTAGGGTTCTGAAATTCACAGGAGGAAGCGGAAGGGACGTCCTGATCTTCAATTTGAAGTGATTTTCAAGCTATCTTGCCTCCTTGAATCATTTTTGTGGGTGGTTCCATGGCTGTTGGCGAGCAGTGTTTATCACTAGAGGGGACTCCACTTGATCATAGTGTGTATTCTCAGTATATCTACCGCTCTTGCAAATTTCAGAATCCTTACTCAACAGTTACGAAAGATACTGATGTGCTTTTTAGAAGTGGAACACACTGTATAATTTTCATCTTGAGTCAATCCTGATCCTGAACTAGAGTTTGAGCTCCAAAATGAGCCTGAGATTCCAAGAATCGGTTGACGAGGAGAAAAGTTATCACTGCAAAACAAAAAAGTCAATTTTTTTAGATCGCTCTATACATGAAAGAGATAGGGAGACAATTCGAGAACCGTTTCAAGGTGATGAGATCATCTACATGATTCTACTATCAAAGTTGAAGAAAAAACATTTTCTCTATTTGGGATCCCTTTGAGAATCCCGAAATTTTGCACACTTTCAGGTAACACCCTGTAGCGAATTTATGTTTTGAAGAATTACGAGATTATAGCTGAAGGACTGAGCTAGCGAACAGTGTGGTTTGAATTCAAATCGTTCAAAGCAGAAAAAACTTATTGATATTTCAATAGAGGCAAAATTTTGGGGTGCGACGAAATAAGTGTTGCGTAGTTTATAATAATACTCATTCATTTTGCCGTAGGGATGGAACATCATAAAATAGTTATGAAGTGGTCACCAGAATGACTTGTTCCTTATAAAATCAGAATAACGTTGGAAGGAACTCTCAAAAAACTGTTGTTCAAGAACACAGGAATTAGTTATAGAATATGTTCATGACAGATCGAAGAGAAAATCATGAATATCGCCATATGACATAGAAGTATTTGAGAAATGATTCGAGTCTGTTGGTAGAGATGTTTCATAACACGACCATGAATCTTCTTTTGAAATGATTTGAAAACATTCTAGAGATGGATTTAAAAAACACTCTAGATGTCAACAATAGATTTTTTTTTGCTGCGTCAATGAAATGAATATGCATTCCAAAAGTATCTATGAAATACTAATATACAGTCAAATTTTTACAGATCACCCGAATCATAAATCGACTCTGCTGGTTCGGAAATAACAAATGATAAATGAATAATAAATATTGAATAAATAACATCAGCCGTTGAGGAAGATATGTGGCTCTGTAGATATTTATCTGGAACAATCATTATCAACATCATGTTATTGTTGTAAAAAGAGTGCATACCCTCTTCAGTTTGTACAAGAATTTTATAAAGGGTAACTTGATGTCTCGTCTGACAAGTTAATTGAGCAATCATATGGTCACGGTTAATGCATTTTTCCCGGAATCTATTATCGTCATTGTCAATGATTGAACGTGGACAGCCGATAAAAACGGCGAATAAGATTTAGCCAGCGCGTATCTTGCCCGATAAAAAACCTTCATCCGATTATGCCTCGTTCACTTCATTGGAAACATTCCCTGGTGGAAA
>OU896713.1:43098216-43150216 GCA_918026855.4 Phaedon cochleariae | reverse complement strand
TAAAAAAAGCCGAGAATCTCGCGAATATCTCATTTTATAGTAAAACAGGCCAAGCTGAATCGATTGCGACCTCAACCTGGTCGCTAGATCACATAGTTTTCGAGATATTTCTGGTCAAAGTACGCTAAAAAACAGCAATTCACTTTCTTTGATCTTATGAAATACCAACAAGTTATTGTGAAAATATTCGAATATTCGATGTCATATTATTGTTCTTCAGATTGAAATCAGTCATTTTCGATTTTTTCAGAATTTTTATCCTAGAATTGGAAATTTTCATTCTCCAACTCGCGAAAAAAATTCAGAAAGCTTCGAGAGACGATATAACCATTTTCATATGCCAATAATTCGTGAAAAAAAGCAAAAAATCTCGCGAATATCACATTTTCTAGTAAAACAGGCCAAGCTGAATCGATTGCGACCTCGACCAGGTCGCTAGAACACATAGTTTTCGAGATATTTCTGTAAAGTATTTGAATGGAAATGGATCATATCATCTTAGGTAGCATTTGTTTGGTAGTTATTGAGCAGGCTTGTCAGATAAAACGTCAGCATGTACTAATGTACAATTTAGATAATAAAGGCACTAGAAACAGAATTGAACAATACTTATTTTACATGGTGTCAGAAGTAAACTAACTGATCCACAAGTGTACGTGTAGCAGAATTATACCTATAGAAGAAGATAATGGAGTCCACATTTCGTCCTCCAAAGCAACTAGGGTTTGAAGGAAACCTTGCAGAAAATTGGGCTTTGTGGAAGCAGCAGTTCACCCTTTTCATGAAAGCATCTGGAAGAGATGGGACAGAAATAAAAGAAGATGTGAAAGTTGCTATATTCCTGAGTATAATTGGAGAAGAGGGTCTGAAGGTCTTCAATTCAATGAAGTTGGATAGTCAGACGATCTCATTGAAAGATTTGCTTGATAAATTTGAAATTTATCGCAAACCAAGAGCCAATATCGTATATGAGAGGTTTGTTTTCAGAAATATTGTGCAGAAAGAGGGACAATTTTTCGACAGCTTTTTGACTGAATTGAAAAATTCTATACCAATATGTGCATTTGGTGATCAAGAATTGAGTATAATAAGAGACCAAGTTATTTATGGAATAAGGGATGCAGGAGTTAAAGAAATACTTCTAAGAGATGGAAATATAACAATGGAAAAAGTTGCTGAATATTGTAGAGCTGTAGAAGCAAGCAAGCAGCAGATGGGAGAAATACAGCGGGAAGCGAATGTCAACGTTGTCAAACAGACGTTAGCTGTCAGAGGAAAAATCATTGAAGATTGTAACTTTTGTGGTTATTTACATAAACCTAGAAGATGCCCAGCTTTTGATAAGGAGTGCGGCTATTGCAAGAACAAAGGACATTTTGTGAAGAAATGCAAAGAATACTTAAAGAATCAGAAGAATGTACATGAAGTTCAAGATGATGCGGCAGTTATACGTTAACGAGATCAAGAAGACGGAAGATAAGGAGAGTAAACGAGTCTGGTATGAGGAAATTATCATCGATGACCTGAGCGTGAAGGTGAAATTAGATAGTGGTGCTGAAATTAATTGCCTGCCTTTGATATATTTATCCAAATTGAAGAATAAAGTGGAAATACAGCCAACAAATATAAGGATTGTAGGGTTTGGTGGTGATCATAGTTCGAAAATTAGGCCACTGGGTAGCGTTAAATTGAATTGTATTATTAAAAATATTAGGGAAATTGTAGAATTTCTTATCGTTGATTTCAATTCTGATCCAATTCTAGGTCTCTGTGATTGTGTGGAATTCGGATTAATCAAAAGAGTAGATATCTTGAATCATTCATTAAAAACAGAAAGCGATTTATTTCATCAATATAATGATCTTTTCACAGGCACAGGAAATTTTCCAGGGACATATCATATTCATATTAAATCTGATGTTTTTCCAGTAATCAATCCCCCTCGACGAGTCCCTCATGCTTTATTGTCGAAACTGAAAGAGACGCTGAATAGATTGGAAGAAAGAAGAATAATTTCCAAAGTCGATAAGCCAACGAGTTGGGTACATAACTTAGTAATACGAGAAAAATCAAATGGTGATTTACGCTTATGCCTTGATCCAAAAGACCTCAATAAGGCTGTCAAAAGAGAATTGTATCTTATACCAAAACCAGAAGATATCATCGCACATTTATCGGGTATGTATTTATTTTCCGTATTTGACATGAAAGAGGGTTTTTGGCATATAAAACTCGATGAATCAAGCGCTGAATTATGTACTTTCAATACACCGTTCGCACGATATCGCTTCAACAGGCTTCCATTTGGAATTTCATCGGCTCCGGAAGTTTTTCAAAGGAAAAACATGGAAATATTCGGTGATCTACCAGGTGTTTTCATTTATTTTGACGATATTGTTATTTGTGGAAAAAATGAATTGGAGCATGATGAAAATTTAATAAATTTACTGGAAAGGGCGAGAAAATATGGTGTCAAATTCAATAAAAACAAAATTCAGTTCAAAGTTCAGGAAGTCAAATATTGTGGACATGTTATCTCAAAAGATCGAGTTAAATTAGATGCCAAATACGTAAAAGCGATAACTCATCTGGAATATCCATCTGAAAAAAAATCATTAGAGAGATTTTTAGGGTTCTTGAAATACTTATCGAAATTTATACCGCATCTGTCTCAAATAACTGCCCCTCTTCGAACACTACTCAGAAAGGATATAATTTTTAAATTTGACAAGGTACATAAGGACATAGTAGATCAAATAAAAATGATCGTCACAAAAGTACCTAACTTGAAAATTTTTAATAGCCGTGAACCAATGGTCATACAAACAGACGCTTCACAAAATGGATTGGGTTCCTGTCTCCTACAAAATGGACAACCTGTTGCTTTCGCATCAAGAACTCTAACAGATTGTGAAAGACGCTACGCACAGATTGAGAAAGAAATGCTGAGTATACAATTTGCTTGTGAAAAATTCCATTTTTATATTTATGGTCATGAGGTGACAGTTCACACAGACCATAAACCGCTCGAATCTATTTTTAAAAAAAATATTAATCAGCTCACTTGCAGACTACAAAATTTGAGAATGAAAACTTTGAAATATTCGCTTGATGTTCAATATTTGAAAGGTTTACTGATGTTTATTGCAGATTTCTTGTCTAGAGCACCTCTCAAAGAAGAAAAAAAAATTTAAGTGGAAAATGATGAAGACAAAATTGTACACTTAGCATCAAAATATATTCCAATGACAGATGAGCGAAAAATTGAATTTCAGAAAGAGACACAAAATGATGAGGTGTTAAAAATGGTGTATAAATTCACTGAGACAAGTTGGCCAAGAAAAAAATTAGGTTCCGAAATTGAAAAATATAGGAAAATAAGTCAAGATCTTTCAATTGGGGATAAATTGCTTTTCGTCAATGATAAGTTGATTATTCCAACTTCATTGCGAGCAAAAATATTATCTACATTACACGAAAATCATTTCGGTGAAAATAAAACAAAATCTAGAGCAAGAAATTATTTTTACTGGCCAAATATGTCAGTTGATATTGCTTCTATGGTGAAGAATTGTAGGATATGTGAAAAATATTCCAGAAATAATACCAGAGAACCTTTGCTACAACCGGAGGTACCTGAAAGACCATGGGAAAGGGTTGCAGGAGATATCATGTATTATGGAAACAATGATTACCTAGTTGTGATTGACGTTTATAGCAAATGGCTTGAGATTCGTAAATCAAGGTCCAAACAGTCATCAGATGTTATATCAGTCTTAAAAGAAATCTTCAGTGCATTAGGTATACCGGATTTTTTCTGTTCTGATAATATGCCATTTAGTAGCGTTGAATTCTTAAAATTTGCAAGTGAATGGCAATTCAAAACAATAACCTCAAGTCCTGGTTACCCTCAGTCGAACGGTTTAGCCGAAAAAAGCAGTTGGAATTGCAAAATCAATTATGCGGAAAGGTAACGAACTATGTGCTAGTTTATTAGATTACAGAAATACACCAATAGTCTCAATCGGACTGTCACCTAGTCAGCTGCTCAATAATCGGAGGTTGCGTGATAAATTGCCGATTCACTCTGGTTTGTTACAAAAAGAAGAAATAGACACGGATGGCATAAAAAAGAAATTACAAAAGTACCAGCAAACCCAGAAATTCTATTATGATAGAAAAGGAGTGAAGGATTTACCTAATTTGAAGGATGGTGATAACATTGTTGTCAGAAAGGATGGAATTTGGGAACCTGGAACTGTAATTGGAGAGCATGATTCACCAAGGTCATATATTACTGAAGATGATTCAGGAAGTAGATTGAGGAGGAATAGGAAATATTTGAA
Source organism: Phaedon cochleariae (assembly GCA_918026855.4). Classification (NCBI taxonomy): domain Eukaryota; kingdom Metazoa; phylum Arthropoda; class Insecta; order Coleoptera; family Chrysomelidae; genus Phaedon; species Phaedon cochleariae. The sequence continues at coordinate 43,145,870 of OU896713.1, read as the reverse complement.
ATATTCACATTCGTCTCTGATGAGAAAAACTGATGAAAGCATTGAGGGCTCCAGTAAATCTGAAAGTAGACCATATCGTATTTCGAAAATACCTGCCAAATATGATGATTATTTTATGAATTAATAAATTCGCATGATTTTAATTTGTTTTTTTCGTTTGTGAAAAGATGATTATAGATGATTCAGTTAATTGTTAAATATTCATATATAATGCACATTTGCTCTTTTGTTTTTTTCATTTGTGGTGAGGTGTAAAGTATTTGAATGGAAATGGATCATATCATCTTAGGTAGCATTTGTTTGGTAGTTATTGAGCAGGCTTGTCAGATAAAACGTCAGCATGTACTAATGTACAATTCAGATAATAAAGGCACTAGAAACAGAATTGAACAATACTTATTTTACAATTTCTGGTCAAGGTACGCTAAAGAAGAGCAATTCACTTTCTTCAATTATATGAAATACGAACAAGTTATCGTGAAAATATTCCAATATTCGATACCATATTCTTGTTCTTCAGATTGAAAGCAGTCATCCTGAAATTTTTCAGAATTTTTATACAAAAATTGAAAATTTTCATTTTTCAACCATTTTCAGATGCCAATAATTCATAGAAAAAAGTCTAAAATCTCGCGAATATCTCATTATAAAGTAGAACAGGCCGAGCTGACTCGATTGCGACCTCAACCTGGTCGCTAGATCACATAGTTTTTGAGATATTTCTGGTCAAAGTACGCTAAAAAACAGCAATTCACTTTCTTCAATTATATGAAATACGAACGAGTTATTGTGAAAATATTCGGATATTCGATACCATAATTTTGTCAGAATTTTTATACAAAAATTGAAAATTTTCATTCTTCAACCATTTCCAGATGCCAATAATTCATAGAAAAAAGAAAAATATCTCGCGAATATCTCATTTCATAGTAAAACAGGCCGAGTTGAATCGATTGCGACCTCGACCAGGTCGCTAGATCACATAGTTTTTGAGATATTTCTGGTCAAAGTACGCTAAAAAACAGCAATTAACTTTCTTCAATTATATGAAATACCAACAAGTTATTGTGGAAATATTCGAATATTCGATGTCATATTTTTGTTTTTTAGATTAAAATCAGTCATTTTGAATTTTTTCAGAATTTTTATCCTTGAATTGAAAATTTTCATTTTTAAACTTGCGATAAAAAATCAGAGAGCTTCGAGAGACGATATAGCTATTTTCATATGCCAATAATTCGTAGAAAAAAGCGAAAAATCTCGCGATTATCCCATTTTCTAGTGAAACGGGCTGAGCTGAATCGATTGCGACCTCGACCAAGTCGCTACAACACATAGTTTTCGAGATATTTCTGGTCAAAGTACGCTAAAAAACAGCAATTCACTCTCTTTCATTCAGTTTCTTTAATTATATGAAATACGAACAAGTTATTGTGAGAATATTCGGATATTCGATACCATATTCTTCTTCTTCAGATCGAAATCAGTCATCCTTGAATTTTTCAGAATTTTTATACAAAAATTGAAAATTTCCATTCTTCAACCATTTTCAGATGCCAATAATTCATAGAAAAAAGCAAAATATCTCGCGAATATCTCATTTCATAGTAAAACAGGCCGATTTGAATCGATTGCGACCCCGACCAGGTCGCTAGATCACATAGTTTTTGAGATATTTCTGGTCAAAGTACGCTAAAAAACAGCAATTCACTTTCTTCAATTATATGAAATACGAACAAGTTATTGTGAAAATATTCGAATATTCGATGTCATATTTTTGTTTTTTAGATTAAAATCAGTCATTTTGAATTTTTTCAGAATTTTTATCCTTGAATTGAAAATTTTCATTTTCAAACTTGCGATAAAAAATCAGAGACCTTCGAGAGACGATATAGCCATTTTCATATGTCAATAATTCGTAGAAAAAAGCGAAAAATCTCGCGATTATCCCATTTTCTAGTAAAACGGGCTGAGCTGAATCGATTGCGACCTCGACCAGGTCGCTACAACACATAGTTTTCGAGATATTCCTGGTCAAAGTACGCTAAAAAAACAGCAATTCACTCTCTTTCATTCATTTTCTTTAATTATATGAAATACGAACAAGTTATTGTGAAAATATCCGGATATTCGATACCATATTCTTTTTCTTCAGATCGAAATCAGTCATCCTTAAATTTTTCAGAATTTTTATACAAAAATTGAAAATATCCATTCTTCAACCATTTTCAGATGCCAATAATTCATAGAAAAAAGCAAAATATCTCGCGAATTTCTCATTTCATAGTAAAACAGGCCGAGTTGAATCGATTGCGACCTCGACCAGGTCGCTAGATCACATAGTTTTCGAGATATTTCTGGTCAAATTACGCTAAAAAAACAGCAATTCACTTTCTTTAATTATATGAAATACCAACAAGTTACTGTGGAAATATTCGAATATTCGATGTCATATTTCTCTTTTTTAGATTGAAATCAGTCATTTTGAATTCTTTCAGAATGTTCATTCTAGAATTGGAAATTTTTATTTTTCAACCATTTTTAGATGCCAATAATTCATTAAAAAAAAACCGAGAAGCTCGCGAATATCCCATTTTATAGTAGAACAGGCCGAGCTGAATCGATTGCGACCTCAACCTCGCTAGATCACATAGTTCTCGAGATATTTCTGGTCAAAATACGCTAAAAAACAGCAATTCACCCTCTTTGATCATATGAAATACCAACAAGTTAATGTGAAAATATTCGAATATTCGATGTCATATTTTTGTCTTTCAGATTGAAATCAGTCATTTTGAATTTTTTCAGGATTTTCATCCTAGAATTGAAAATTTTCATTTTTCAACTTGCGAAAAAAATTCAGAAAGCTTCGAGAGACGATATAACCATTTTCATATCCCAATAATTCGTAGAAATAAACAAAAAATCTCGCGAATATCTCATTTTCTAGTAAAACAGACCGAGCTGAGTCGATAGCGACCTCAACCAGGTCGCTAGAACACATAGTTTTCTAGATATTTCAGATCAAAGTACGCTAAAAAACAGCAATCCTTTCTCTTCAATTATATGAAATACGAACAAGTTATTGTGATAATTTTCGGATATTCGATACCATATTATTGTTCTTCAGAATGAAATCAGTCATTATGAAATTTTTCAGAATGTTTATACAAAAATTGAAAATTTTCATTCTTCAACCATTTTCAGATGCCAATAATTCATAGAAAAAAGCAAAGTATCTCGCGAATAGAACAGTAGTAGAACAGGCTAAGCTGAATCGATTGCGACCTCGACCAGGTCGCTAGGTCACATAGTTTTTGAGATATTTCTGATCAAAGTACGCTAAAAAACAGCAATTCACTTTCTTCAATTATATGAAATACGAACGAGTTATTGTGAAAATATTCGGATATTAGATACCATATTCTTTTTCTTCAGATGGAAATCAGTCATCCTTAATTTTTTCAGAATTTGTATACAAAAATTGAAAATTTTCATTCTTCAACCATTTTCAGATGCCAATAATTTATAGAAAAAAGCAGAATATCTCGCGAATATCTCATTTCATAGTAAAACAGGCCGAGTTGAATCGATTGCGACTTCGACCAGGTCGCTAGAACACATAGTTTTCGAGATATTTCTGGTCAAAGTACGCTTAAAAAGAGCAATTCACTTTCTTTAATTATATGAGATACCAACAAGTTATTGTGAAAATATTCGAATATTTGATGTCATATTTTTGTTTTTCAGATTAAAATCAGTCATTTTGAATTTTTTCAGAATTTTTATCCTCGAATTGAAAATTTTCATTTTTAAACTTGCGATAAAAAATCAGAGAGCTCCGAGAGACGATATAGCCATTTTCATATGCCGATAATTCGTAGAAAAAAGCGAAAAATCTTGCGATTATTCCATTTTCTAGTGAAACGGGCTGAGCTGAATCGATTGCGACCGTGACCAGATCGCTACAACACATAGTTCTCGAGATATTTCTGGTAAAAGTACGCTAAAAAACAGCAATTCACTTTCTTTAATTATATGAAATACCAACAAGTTATTGTGAGAACATTCGAATATTCGATCCCATATTTTTGTTCTTCAGATCGAAATCAGTCATCTCGAATTTTATCAGAATTTTCATCCAAGAATTGAAAATTTTCATTTTTCAACAATTTTCAGATGCCAATAATTCATAGAAAAGAGCCGAAAATCTCGCGAATATCTCATTTTATAGTGGAACAGGCCGAACTGAATCGATTGCGACCTCGACCAGGTCGCTAGATGACATAGTTTTTGAGATATTTCTGGTCGAAGTACGCTGAAAAACAGCGAATCACTTTCTTTAATTATATGAAATAGGTGCCAACAAGTTCTTGTGAAAATATTCGAATATTCGATGTCATATTTTTGTTTCTGAGATTGAAATCAGTCATTTTGAATTTTTTCCTGATTTTCATCCTAGAATTGAAAATTTCCAATTTTCAACTCGCGAAAAAAATCCAGAAAGCTTCGAGACACGATATAACCATTTTCAGATGCCGATAATTCATAGAAAAAAGCCGGAAATCTTGCGAATATCTCATTTTCTAGTAAAACAGGCCGAGTTGAATCGATTGCGACCTCAACCTGGTCGCTAGATCACATATTTTTTGAGATATTTCTGGTCTAAGTACGCTGAAAAACAGCAATTCACTTTCTTTGATTATATGGAATACCATCAAGTTATTATGGAAATATCCGAATAGTCGATGTCATATTTTTGTTTTTCAGATTGAAATCAGTCATTTAGAATTTTTCCAGAATTTTCATCCTAGAATTGAAAATTTCCATTCTTCAACTTGCAAAAAACATTCAGAAAGCTTCGAGAGACGATATAACCATTTTCATATGCCAATAATTCGTGAAAAAAAGCAGAAAATCTCGCAAATTTCCTTTTTTCTAGTGAAACAGGCCGAGCTGAATCGATTGCGACCCCAAACAGGTCGCTAGAACACATAGTTTTCGAGATATTTCTGATCAAAGTACGCTAAAAAACAGCAATTCACTTTCTTCAATTATATGAAATACGAACGAGTTATTGTGAAAATATTCGGATATTCGATACCATATTCTTCTTCTTCAGATTGAAATCAGTCATCCTCAATTTTGTCAGAATTTTTATACAAAAATTGAAAATTTTCATTCTTCAACCATTTTCAGATGCCAATAATTCATAGAAAAAAGCAAAATATCTCGCGAATATCTCATATTATAGTAAAACTGGCCGAGTTGAATCGATTGCGACCTCGACCAGGTCGCTAGATCACATAGTTTTTGAGATATTTCTGGTCAAAGTACGCTAAAAATCAGCAATTCACTTTCTTCAATTATATGAAATACCAACAAGTTATTGTGGAAATATTCGAATAGTCGATGTCATATTTTTGTTTTTTAGATTAGAATCAGTCATTTTGATTTTTTTCAGAATTTTTATCCTCGAATTGAAAATTTTCATTTTTAAACTTGCGATAAAAAATCAGAGAGCTTCGAGAGACGATATAGCCATTTTCATATGCCAATAATTCGTAGAAAAAAGCGGAAAATCTCGCGATTATTACATTTTCTAGTGGAACGGGCTGAGCTGAATCGATTGCGACCTCGACCAGGTCGCTACAACACATAGTTTTCGAGATATTTCTGGTCAAAGTACGCTAAAAAACAGCAATTCACTCTCTTTCATTCAGTTTCTTTAATTATATGAAATACGAACAAGTTATTGTGAAAATATTCGGATATTCGATACCATATTCTTTTTCTTCAGATCGAAATCAGTCATCCTTGAATTTTTCAGAATTTTTATACAAAAATTGAAAATTTCCATTCTTCAACCATTTTCAGATGCCAATAATTCATAGAAAAAAGCAAAATATCTCGCGAATATCTCATTTCATAGTGAAACAGGCCGAGTTGAATCGATTGCGACCTCGACCAGGTCGCTAGATCACATAGTTTTTGAGATATTTCTGGTCAAAGTACGCTAAAAAACAGCAATTCACTTTCTTCAATTATATGAAATACCAACAAGTTATTGTGGAAATATTCGAATATTCGATGTCATATTTTTGTTTTTCAGATTAAAATCAGTCATTTTGAATTTTTTCAGATTTTTTATCCTTGAATTGAAAATTTTAATTTTCAAACTTGCGATAAAAAATCAGAGAGCTTCGAGAGACGATATAGCCATTTTCATATGCCAATAATTCGTAGAAAAAAGCGAAAAATCTCGCGATTATCCCATTTTCTAGTAAAACGGGCTGAGCTGAATCGATTGCGACCTCGACCAGGTCGCTACAACACATAGTTTTCGAGATATTTCTGGTCAAAGTACGCTAAAAAAACAGCAATTCACTCTCTTTCATTCAGTTTCTTTAATTATATGAAATACGAACAAGTTATTGTGAAAATATTCGGATATTCGATACCATATTCTTTTTCTTCAGATCAAAATCAGTCATCCTTAAATTTTTCAGAATTTTTATACAAAAATTGAAAATTTCCATTCTTCAACCATTTTCAGATGCCAATAATTCATAGAAAAAAGCAAAATATCTCGCGAATATCTCATTTATAGTAGAACAGGCCGAGCTGAATCGATTGCGAACTCAACCTAGTCGCTAGATCACATAGTTTTCGAGATATTTCTGGTCAAAGTACGATTAAAAACAGCAATTCACTTCCTCCAATTATATGAAATACCAACAAGTTATTGTGGAAATATCCGAATATTTGATGTCATATTTTTGTTTTTTAGATTGAAATCAGTCATTTGGAATTTCTTCAGAATTTTCATCCTAGAATTGGAAATTTTCATTTTTCAACTTGCGAAAAAAATTCAGAAAGCTTCGAGAGACGATATAACCATTTTGAACTATTCATTCACAAGCAATTCTAATAAATTTCCTGTGAATAAATGTAAGCGGACTAGTGAGATACGAATAGGTTATTTCTGATTCATAGATACAATTTTTCACAAAAAAACACTGGAAAAGGGCAATTCCTCAATTGATAGTTTTTGGAAAAAATGGGTTTTTTTAAGTTAATTATGACTTACCAATGGGATAAGGATGATTGACCGAAGGATAGTTTCGGTTATACTCGCTGCTGAATTAGCTGGATATCGAAACCGGTACCGGCAAACATTTTCTCGTCACGATTGACAAAAAAACGTAAACTTCACTCACGAAACCGAGTGAACAGTTAATGTCCAACGAAAAAAGATGGATTATACTTAAACAAGTATTGAGTAATCGATTATCACTTTTTTATTTGCGATAATCTTTGCCATGGGGCAAACCACGATTTTCTTCGAAAATGGTTCAAAGTCGTACTGTACTTTTCAGAAGCACCAAAATGTATATCGCCCGTATCGCGATGTCACCTCTCCACTCTTCTTTCTTCCTCTCGATTGTAGGTGATAGGATCATAGGTGCACAAAGGAGAGTCGAAGGATTCACACGATTCGTGCGAAAAGGATGGAGAATATCAGCAGTCAATACCAATACGAAATTGGAGCAAATAAATGAATGCAAATAACCTTGTACTTTTTATGCTATTAATATATCAAATCCAAATCATTCACAGGGTGATTTAAATTTATAAACAAAAAAATATATTATTCAAAATAACTAGAGGAAATTAGAATTGCTATATACCTATACTACTAAGTGGTGACGGAACATTCTCGCCCCCCTGAAAATACTGGGATTTTCAGCATTTAATTTTGGATAGGGAGTGGACAAAGTTTGACAAGCGGTCGCTTGAAGAGCCCCTTGACAGTCTGAACTGTCGCCACTCTCGTAACTCCATCCAAACCAGGATGACATTGTACTACGCGACCTAAGACCCACTCCAAAGGTGATGTGACTTCATTTTTAATAAGGACCATGGTACCGATTGCCACAGGAGTTGCCTGGTCATGCCACTTGGCTCTCTGTTGTAGAGTGTGCAAATACTCCTGGTGCCATCGGTTCCAGAAGTCCCTATGGAATCGTTGGAGCAGCTGCCAACGACTTAATCGGTTTAATTTGATTTCTGACGTATCTGGATCGGGAAGAGCCGTCAGAGGCTCCAAGGTTAAAAAATGACCCGGCGTCGAAGCATTCAGATCATTAGGATCTGTACTTATAGGGCAGAGTGGCCTAGAATTCAAGACGGCTTCAATTTGTGTCACAACGGTACTGAGTTCTTCAAATGTTAATATTTGAGTACCGACCACACGAATAAGATGAGTTTTTAATGACTTAATATTAGATTCCCAGATTCCAGCCATGTGACTAGCACCTGGTGCATTGAAATGCCAGCTGATAGCTTCCTCTCTCGCAACATTTTGCATAATTCCTTTCAAATACTTGTTAGCCCCAACAAAGTTAGTTCCACAATCGGAATAAACATCTGAGCATCTTCCTCGACGTGCAATGAATCTACGGAATGCGGCCAAAAAGGCTTCACTACTGAGATCAGACACCACTTCACAATGAAGGGCCTTAGTGGCCAAACTAATAAACAAGCAGATGTATGTTTTATTGGTTTTTGAGCCGCGTGTCCTACTCATGGTGGTGGAAAATGGTCCACAAAAGTCCACTCCGACCTTAGCAAATGGTTTTATTTGTGATACCCGGAATTTCGGAAGATTCCCCATGGGTGGTTGATACGCCACTGGAGACGTTTTCCAACATTTAATGCAGCGGAACAACACTTTTCGAATCACTTTTTTTGCGGAAAGAACCCAGAAATTTTGCGATAATAAAAAATGAGTCGTTTGTATACCTGAATGTAGGTAGGAAATGTGAATATCAGTAATTATCAAATTTGTAAGAATCGAATTACTAGGCAACAATAATGGATATTTCTTATCATAATGCAGATCAGAATGACACAGTCTTCCACCAACACGTAATAACCCATGAGAATCGATAAACGGATTTAATTTCCGTAGTGTTTTATCTAGAGTCATATTGTTTTTCAAACAAGAAATTTCCTTAGTAAAAAAAGTGGTTTGTACATGTTTTACTAGTAATAGCAAGGCATTGTGTATCTCTGGAAAAGTTAAATGAGGGCGGAATGTGTCTCGTTGCTGAATAATATTTTGTTTTAATGCATATGATGATTTTAGAATCTTCGTATATCGAATACAATAGGCAAGAATTCGTTTTATTTTACCTAACGTTGAATACTTATTCAAAAGTTCATCCATGAATTTCACATCAACTAGGGTCGTAAGAACAATTTTTCTTTTTTCTCTTTCTATTTCAGAATAATCAGTTGGCTGATTATCCGATATATCCCACGTATTTTGTGGAGTACACAAAAAAGCTGGCCCGCACCACCATAAAGAACATTTTAAAAGTTCCGACGGAAAGACTCCGCGGGAGCCTATATCTGCAGGATTGTATTTGGTAGATATGTGAAACCACTTGCTAGGTGCAATTCTTTCTTGAATGTAATCAACCCGATTACCGACAAAAATTTTCAAAGAATGCGGAGACGACTTTATCCAACTGAGAACAGTTGTACTATCGGAGTACGCAAAAATCTGATCAAAATGAATTTAATTCAAAAATGTAATGTATACAAATTGTGTTAATTTTGCTAATAAAACCGCCGCACACAATTCCAATCGGGGAATGGTGAGACGCTTCAAGGGCGCTACCTTGGACTTAGCGCAAACAAAAAAGGTTTTGATTGAATTGTCTTGATATAAAACTCTGATATATATCACAGCACAATAACCCTTTTCGGAAGAGTCACAAAATCCATGTAACTGAGAAGAAGAAGCTGAATTAGTGTCCAAATGACGTAATAAATGGAAATGTGAAAGGGCGTTCAAGTCAGTTTTAAATTTATTCCATTTCTCTATCACTTCAGGTGGGGGAAGTTCATCCCATCCTAGTCCAATATTCCAAAGATATTGAATTAACGATTTGGCACAAAATATAACTGGTGTTAAGAGACCTAAGGGGTCAAAAATCCCCACAAGATCAGACAAGATTGTTCGTTTAGAACAATGCTTGACAGAACTATCAAAAGAATAACAAAATTCATCATTTTCAGGTTGCCATTTCAAACCTAAAATTTTAAGAGTTGATAAATTCCCTTCTAAATCTAAAGAAAATGATTTTCTCTGGATATAACTTTCAGGCAAGTCGTCTAGCAATTTTGGTTCATTACTAGCCCACTTCCTGAGCTCAAATCCAGCCCTACCCAACAACTCAATCAGTTGATTTTTCATGAGTGATATTTCTTCAAATGAATTACCGCCTGATACGATATCATCTACATATGTATCATTATTGAGTATGTGAGATGCTAATGGAAGATCAGAATAATCAGAAGCTAATTGCAAAAGTACTCGTATAGCTAAATATGGCGATGTAACAACTCCAAAAGTAACAGTATTCAATTGATAATCTACCACAGGTGATTGTGAATCAAAACGCCACAAAATTCGTTGAAATCTTCTTTGTTCCGGTGATATCAAAATCATCCGATACATTTGTCTAATATCACTGGTGAAAACATATTTATGCAATCTGAAATTAAGAAGAATCGTGACGAGATCTCTTTGTAATTTAGGGCCGGTAAAAAGCGCGTCGTTTAAAGACATTTTATTGAACACTCGGGAAGAAGCATCGAAGACGACGCGCAGTGGCGTACTTGATGAATCCTTTTTCAATACACAATGGTGTGGTATATAATAATATTGATCAGGATTAGATGATGAGGGCGTCGGAACTGGTTCCATATGGCCACTGTGTAAATAATCTCTCAAAAATTCCGAATAGGCAGAATATAATGGTAAATTCTGTAGTAAACGGCGTTCCAATGAATGGAAACGTCGCAACGCAATGGTGCGGGTGTCGCCAAAATTGGTACAAGTGATTTTGAATGGTAACGAAACTATGTATTTGCCATCTGAATTTCTTTCAATTGTATCTGAAAAATATTTCTCACAATAATCATCGTCAGGTGAAGCACTTTTTATAGTAGGCACTTCTTCTATTTGCCAAAATGATTTCATGGTTTCATCTAATTTTGAATCTACTGATTGCGTAAAATAGGAATTTACCTTTTTGTTTACTGGAGAACTGATCGAAACTGACATTTTACCCATCACAGTCCACCCGAAGATAGTATTAATAGCAATAGGCTCATCAGGGCGACCATGAATTATACCGTTTTTCAAAATATTAGGAAATATATCCGCACCTAATAATAGGTCCACCTTCTCTGGTTTATTGAAAAATGGATCAGCCAATTCGAGATCGGAAATATGAGACCACCCCTCTGATGAAAATGAAACACTTGGCATTTCATCACAGATTTGATCTATGATAATTGCCTCAAAATCTATAATGCATGCAAGTACACCAATAGGGGCGATTTCACAATATACTCCAGATTTTGCTGAGGTAGACATATTTTCAAGTCCTTGGAGAGAAATGGAAATATTAAATTTCGTCAGGGACAACTTATTGACACATTGTTTCGTAATAAACGAGGACTGGGCCCCTGAGTCTAAGATAGCTCTGGCTGTGTGAAAATTACCAAAGGCATCTTTGATATTCAACAGTACTGTAGAAAGTAAAACCTCGTTGTCGTTTAAAACCATTCCTACACTAACCCTCTTTTCACCAAGGTCATTACTTGATGAAGGGAGAGAGGTCTCCACATTAGTATTTTGATTATTTAAGAGTTGTTGACTATTATTGAAGTGTAACATACTATGATGCGATTTGTCACAAATTTTGCATCTTTTTTCAGAAGTGCATTGCGACACAGCATGTGAGATAGCGAGACAATTGATACATCCTCTTTGTTTTTTAATGATCTCAAATCGGTCCTCGGGAGTTTTTGAATTGAAAACTTGACATCGATAAATAATATGTTTTCCATTACACAAAAAACAAGATGTTACATTAGCTTGTTTTGTATTAACAAAGAAAGATGATTTATTTCGTGTATTATGAGCACTAAAATTGGAATAATTGTGAGAAATCGAATTATTAAATTTTGAATTTCGAGTTGAAACGGAGGAGGTTGATTTTACTTCAGGTTTTTTAGTTTTTCTCGAATTCAAATTGACGGTTTCTAGTGCTTTACATTGCCTAAGCAGAAATGTTTCTAAATCTTTATATGTAGGAATGTCAGAAGACGAAAAATGTATATCAAAATCAAGCATTGTGGCTGCATCCAAACGATCAATCAACATATTGACTAAAACGAAATCGAATTGGCTTGTTTTGAACCCTAAATTAAGTGCGTCTAGAGCGGCTAGATTTTCACTAAAAGTATCTAATATTTCTCTGAGTTTTTGAGGATTTTTAGACGTTAAATGTGGTGTTTCTTCTATTTCTCTCCAATATGAGGTGGCAAGTTGTCTTTTGTTCACATACCTGTCAATGAGACTTTTGTATGCAATATCGTAATTTTGAGCAAGTAATTTTGTACGTTTAACTAGAGCTAAAGGAGCTCCATCAAGTGCTGATAACAAATAGGTAAATTTTTGAATAGGATTCAACTTCTTATTATTATGAACCAATACGTCAAACATGTCTTTGAACGTGGGAAATTGCGCAATATCTCCTGAAAACCGTAACAAATGAAGTTCCGGTAAGCGAACATGATCAGGGTCCTGCAGACTGAGCAAGGGAGGATTTTGAGTGGAATTAGCGGAACTTGCTGGTGGAACCTGGTCAAACATAGAATTTTCCAACGGAAGTTCAAACATTTCATAATGAGCTGTCTCAATAGCTTGAACCTTTTCAATAAATTCCTCGGATATCTTATTATGATCTGCAAGTTCGCCTTCGGCAGTTTCAGCAACCGCCACAATGCTCAAAATAGCATTATGATGAGTATCAAAACTTTTTGTATAACGCGAAAGTGATCGAAAAGCTACTTTGAATTTATTACGATGAGATTCATCAGCAATTGCATCAAAAGTTAAAGTTTCTAATAGATTCACATTATTTATTACAGATTGTCTCAGTGCTATTGAACGTGCCAATTTTTCATTATTCGGGGGGGCCATATTATTCTTATTATATTCAAGGGGACGCTAATGAATATATATAAATAAATGGAAAGAGAGAAAAGAGCTATCAGCTGATGATATTACTACAACGTTCAATACCCGGTTTCATAAATCATATCAATTAATACGGAAATATGTGTGAATATATAGAAAATCCAGATATTTCGGAAAAAAACGAAGTGAATATAAAAAGCGTAGCGCAAATCACCTTGGTTGTAAACCAGTTTTTGTTGAAGTCTAACAATGAACAAACCCAGAACTTCTGAACTAAGTTGAAGTTGGATTTTATATATTTGTATAAATTTATTGAAATACTTTTCACGATATCCAAAGGTGGAAGAACATATCTATCGAATATGTTATATAATTACTGACTTTATATGATATATTGATATATATCACTAATATTTGAACTTTGAGTTATTTGCATTCAATAAGGAAATTTTCAATTGAAGAACTGACGAATTTCCAGCACTTTCCTAGTATAGAAAATAACAGCATACCAAAAAAAGCATCGGGCTGGAAGGACCAAATGAACTATTCATTCACAAGCAATTCTAATAAATTTCCTGTGAATAAATGTAAGCGGACTAGTGAGATACGAATAGGTTATTTCTGATTCATAGATACAATTTTTCACAAAAAAACACTGGAAAAGGGCAATTCCTCAATTGATAGTTTTTGGAAAAAATGGGTTTTTTCAAGTTAATTATGACTTACCAATGGGATAAGGATGATTGACCGAAGGATAGTTTCGGTTATACTCGCTGCTGAATTAGCTGGATATCGAAACCGGTACCGGCAAACATTTTCTCGTCACGATTGACAAAAAAACGTAAACTTCACTCACGAAACCGAGTGAACAGTTAATGTCCAACGAAAAAAGATGGATTATACTTAAACAAGTATTGAGTAATCGATTATCACTTTTTTATTTGCGATAATCTTTGCCATGGGGCAAACCACGATTTTCTTCGAAAATGGTTCAAAGTCGTACTGTACTTTTCAGAAGCACCAAAATGTATATCGCCCGTATCGCGATGTCACCTCTCCACTCTTCTTTCTTCCTCTCGATTGTAGGTGATAGGATCATAGGTGCACAAAGGAGAGTCGAAGGATTTACACGATTCGTGCGAAAAGGATGGAGAACATCAGCAGTCAATACCAATACGAAATTGGAGCAAATAAATGAATGCAAATAACCTTGTACTTTTTATGCTATTAATATATCAAATCCAAATCATTCACAGGGTGATTTGAATTTATAAACAAAAAAATATATTATTCAAAATAACTAGAGAAAATTAGAATTGCTATATACCTATACTACTAAGTGGTGACGGAACACATTTTCATATCCCAATAATTCGTAGAAATAAGCAAAAAATCTCGCGAATATCCCATTTTCTAGTGAAACAGGCCGAGCTGAATCGATAGCGACCTCAACCAGGTCGCTAGAACACATAGTTTTCTAGATATTTCAGATCAAAGTACGCTAAAAAACAGCAATCCTTTCTCTTCAATTATATGAAATACGAACAACTTATTGTGAAAATATTCGGATATTCGATACCATATTATTGTTCTTCAGAATGAAATCAGTCATCATGAAATTTTTCAGAATGTTTATACAAAAATTAAAAATTTTCATTTTTCAACCATTTTCAGATGCCAATAATTCATAGAAAAAAGCCGAAAATCTCGCGAATATCCCATTCTATAGTAAAACAGGCCGAGGTGAATCGATTGTTACCTCAACCTGGTCGCTAGATCACATAGTTTTTGAGATATTCCTGGTCAAAGTACGCTAAAAAACAGCAATTCACTTTCTTTAATTATATGGAATACCAACAAGTTATTGTGAAAATATCTGAATATTCGATGTCATATTTTTGTTTCTCATTTTATAGTAGAACAGGCCGAGCTGAATCGATTGCGACCTCAACCAGGTCGCTAGATCACATAGTTTTCAAGATATTTCTGGTCAAAGTACGCTAAAAAACAGCAATTCACTTTCTTTAATTATATGAAATACCAACAATTTATGGTGAAAATATTCGAATATTCAATGTCATATTTTTGTTTCCCAGATTGAAATCAGTCATCGAATTCGAAAGAGGAAGTTGCAAACTCGAAAATTTCCAGAGAGGTCTTAATATTTTGAAAACGGCTAAACTTAGGAAAAGACAGGTGCAAAGAATTTTCTGACCTAGACTATGGACCTGAAAAAATCACTTACAATCAGTTCTAATGAATCACCTATGGTATACACTGTTCAAGATGAGGAGGGCCAGAGTTGGTTGAATGGAATGAAATAAAATTATTTGCAAACATTTTGACGTATTTTCGAAAAACTGAATTCCTGGATTTTCTTCTGGTGTTCATTTCATCAGATACAGAAAACTACTTGATGTTGGTCAAAATAAGCCCCATAGTTTCATCATAATTTCATTATCAATGCCAGAAAAAAATTGAAGATCCGGAAATTGGAAAGTTTATTGGCCCTTCAATCCTGCAACTTCTTTTTTTCATTAAACCAAATCTCGTAGTTTTCGAGATTACTGGCCCTCTTTATATTGAACACAGTGTATAATATAAATGTAGTAGAAGAAAGGAAAAATCATATATTGACCCAAAAGAATGTACTTATTGGCAAAACCTCAGAAATCCTATGAAGCAGCTGCAGATACTCCCATTTCAATGTTGTTACTCATCATCAGTACAGTGCATAGCCATCAAGTAACATGATTGTCAAAACTTTGAAGAAGCTCACAAATAATATACACTGATAGATCAAATTCTATCTTCAATTTGGAAGACCCTGCTTTCTTATTTGATGTTTGTTTCTTTCAAGTTTTGACCATCTATACTGTACTGATAATGTGCAATAACATTGAGATATGCATGCATCTATAGCTATGCTTCATTGTATTACAGTATTACATTGTATTACAATTATCGTTTTATTGTATATAGGTACATACTTACATTTGTATACCATACTAACCATATTATCCATGCTACTTGAAGCCAAGGATACACACAATAGTCTCCTTGACTTGAAGCTTTGAAGCAGTGCCTACTGTATCTCACCGGGCCGTAGTCTATCCCGTCTCTCTCGACGCTGACGTCATACTAGTAGGTTGAGAGTAGTTATACTACCGCGGAGGTGGGCCCAGTCCATCTAGTTCTCGAGCTCTTGTAGATAATAGGGGGGTCTAGTTGTGGTTTGTGCAGACTTTTCCAGGTGCACAAGTGTCGTCGACAATGACCAGAAGGTGTTGTCACCGGAGATTCACCTTGTCACATGTATTTTCACCTGTCTCACCTGTGTCACCGAATGAATTTGCGATTCACCTTGCCTATTTGTGGTTTGTGCAGACTTTTCCAGGTGCATGCAAGTGTCATCGACAATGACCAGAAGATGTTGTCACCGAAGATTCACTTTGTCACCTGTCACCTATAGGTACATTTCACCTGTTTCACCTACTTTACTGATTCACAATTATATGTTCCAAATTCTAGTTCCACAGACCTCAATCACCCTATATACATGTTTGAAATATCAATTGGATATCGCAAGCTGACCCAGAGGTCAACAGTATCATGTATTTGGTGGTGCATAATATGTAATTCATAATAGATATCATGTTCCTATAATGAATATTTGAGAGATACATTGTTCTTCAACCTGGTAATTGTACTTTGATCTATAATTTCTTCCATCAAATGAAGTTATATCTCAAAAAGCATTCAATCATTACATACATGAAATCACGAGGATGTGGTCGCAAGTTTTTGATGATGAAGAAAGATTCTGTCAGGGGCATGTCGCTGCCTGTCATAGGCAGATCAGGCCAATACCCATTTTTCTTAGATATAATGTGGAAAATGAGTTGAAAATAACTGTTTTGGCAAGTGATATAGTTACAATAGAAGATGTAAATACTAAAAGACAAATTATGTTGTCTCATTGTGAATTCGAAGAGTTTTTGGATTTTATGGAAAAGCAAGATAGTGCCCTGAAAGTGTTTTGCGATTACGAATATACATTCGATGATTTAACATTGAATTATTGGTCAGAGGATGAAATGAATCATGTGATTCTTATGAAAAACAATATGGAACTTTGGGTTCATCTAGATGTTATCGAGAAAATCCAAGTGAATAAGTCACGTGATATGTTGATAAGTATAAAAGGAGCTGTTGGTGTCGATGTGAATCATTCTTGAAGAAGACTATTCCACTTGACAGGCACAATTTTCAGGATGTATGTTTCATATACTTGTACGGGTTGTTGGAGAACCTCCAAATGCACCCTTATCAGTAATACGCTGGGTTGGGGAGTTAGAAAAACTAAAATGATACGTTGTGAAACATGTGAACGTATAACAATATGGTTAATCAATGAGGAATGAAGATGATGATATGTCCTGAAGGAAGGAAACATGACATATCAATATTATGTTTGCATGTATTGATTCTCAAATGAATAAAGAATGAAAATATCCAAAGCGTAAAGAGATTTTTATTTATCATAAATAACATATATGGAAAGAGCTTCAATATCAATAATGACTTTTACAACGTCTCAGCTCCTGCAAGCAGCTAGAATAATTCCATTCCAAAGTAAGGTATGCAGAAGAATCCTTCTGATTGTTTGTTATTGAACTGCTAGGTGCGGGCGTAGATGACTTTCCGAATTTTAAATCTGCATATCTTGAGGCCCACAAATCAGCTTCTATCTTGAATCCAGAACTGAGTGTCATACATGCAGCTATATCCGATCTAATTTGGTTCAACTCTGTAGCTGTTTCATTCACCTTGATTTGCAGTTCTTGGCTACAGTTACTGAACTTTTGTTTGGTTTCGAATAACTCGTCAATCGTATTGTTCAACTCTTCTTGATAGTTTTCGATCTGATTTTTATACGATTTACAATTTACTGTAGGCGATGCTACCACTGCCCCACTGCCACCGATGTCATATTCCTGCATCAAACCTCCACCAGTGTACATAGAGTGATCTGATGAATTGAAACCTGGATATTTTGTAGGCTCGTTGTTGCTCTTGTTGTTGTTGGATTGGAGCATTAATCCACTATTCTCCATAGACTGAATCGAATATACCTTGATATCAGGATACTTTGTTAACAGATTGCTGTTAGTGACTTGTAAAGTCGCCCTATTGGGTATCTCATGTTGGATGTATAGGGTACTGTTCTTTGGACTATATTCTGAGAATAATTTCTGAGGTGCTAATTCTGCTACATGCAACAGCAGTAGAATGATGAAAATTTTGATTGACATCACGCGTGTTGCCTGTTTGGAGATTATCAGTGGACTGATGCTGGATGGGTTGATGTTCACACACTGGATACTAGCGTTGTCGCTTGAATCTACTATGCATGTCCCTTTGGCGCTGTAGCCGATCTCTATACGCATTTTCATTTTCAGTTCTCCATTGCCAGAGGAGCTGCTTATACTAGTTTCTTGTATCGAATTATGGTTGTTGTTGGCGTTACTCATGTTCACAGCGTCTGAATTGAAACAAAAGATGAAATATAATTTGATTGAAATACAAACTATGGAAAAATTCTAACCCCAGGGCAATGTATCAGTATGGAGATAATCAACTATCCTTTTATCATCATAGGGATTCAGAGCGACTTTTTTCTGTTCAATTGTATGTACCTCATGTTTTTGAGACCTAATCAGATATTGATTGACTTCGGTAGAAGTATTATTGAATAGGCAATTATAATAATCTTCAAAAGTGATAGTTTTCAGTGCAGCTCTTTGAACACCTTTTAATTTTTTTGTGACACCTAAATTGCTCATAGCCTTCTCGATTTCTTGTTCATTGAGGTATTGTTCTTCCAGCTCCTGTCTTTTTCGTTTCATATCTTGCTGCATTTCACTTTCACTTTTGAAGATTCTGAACGTATACATTTTAGATCTTAACCCAATGAATTCGGACATTAATCGTCCGGAAAGCTCATCTTTCATAACTCCTAGAACTTTTTTATTCCTCAACGGAATACCGTAGATGTTATCATGCTGATAATCAGAAGTGTCAAACCTATCTATGTCGGATTTAATGTGTTCATAAATGTCGTTATCGAAGAATTGATACAATAATGAATCTGTATCGGTGTATAATAATTTTGCATTATTCCTGAATTTGGGTTTTATATAAGAGTAATGGAAATCATAAAGGAATGTTTTTGAAATGTCTAACACACTGAATCCAACATAAATAGGTTTATTTAGTTTTACTTTCAACCTTTTCATTTCAATGATAACCATATCCTCATCAAATATAGTACAACTGTGGAAATTAGGTTGCGAGATATAGTAACTAGCTCCATATCTACCTGACCATTTTGTAACTAATTTAACATCTTTATATTCCCTAACAATCTCAATAGTCTTGCCAAAAACAGCGTTATTCATAAGTTTATAAAAATTTTTATCAAACTCTTCTTCTTTCTCAGTTCATTATTCAAGTGAATGTATTTTTGTAACCAAGACGATTGTTTGAACTGCAATACTTTGTGAATTTTTTCGATTTTCATACCTAAGCTGAGAGCTTGTTTCAAATTTCTATAATGAATGATGTAGTTTTTCTGTTTGTGAAAAGTTGTAAGTAATTTTTTCAATCCGGATTTAGCACATGGTGGTTTCATGTGTTCGGGACAGAGAGGTAAATCTTTGTGACTTTCAAAGAGTTCACGGGGGTTATCAAGATCCACCTCAAGAATATAACCAAGATCATTGTCATCCGGAACATTCATTATATTGCCAATCGAATAAATATCTTCTACCCACTCGAATTCACTTGTGGGGAGAGGTAAGCTCATCGCAGCCCCATTTAAATTATTCACATCAAAATACATCAGATATGATGAAGGACTTTGCGGATCATATTCGTTTCCCATATATTTGTTGTTTGCTTTCGCATAACGATGCGAGCACTGCGATACGCCACCTCTGACCCCTTTTTCTATAAACATTATCATATCAATATCTGTTAAGAGTTCCAATTCTACTTGTGTAATTTTGAGCATGCTATCAAAAGCTAACCCAGGTGCTGTATAGTAGTGCAAACTATCGAGTTGATAGGTATTCATACAGGTTGTCCTGAAATTTCCAAATATGTCTGTCAGTAGTAAAATATCAGTTTTCAAATACAATTCAACATATTCTTTCAATGTTTTGATCCCAAACGTACGCCAAACCATGTTCGCATGTTCATAATCATTTTTTGACACCCCATTACCTGTTATTTTGTTATAAAATTGTTTCTTTATTGGTAAACTAGTTTCTGCTAATTTTTCCCAAGAGTCTAAATAGTCATAAGGACAAATACCTTTACGTGTGAGCAAACTGAATTCTGCTTCATTATGGCAGTATCGTTTTGTGATCGTTTTTTGATCATTTGTTAAGTATGAGGATAAGGTATCCAAACTGCTAGCCATGAATCTGAAGGAGTCGAGAAATCTCAAATTAATTCTCGTCCCATCGATATATTTAGTGAAAGAAATATATTTTTCTTTGTTCACAGGCAATATAGACACCTTACCCTCGATTTCAGTACTCAAATTCCTTATGAGGAAGTGGCTATCATATCCAGACATATTATGAAAAATTACAGGTACCGTATGACTATCTTGATAACCTATATTACAATGATTATGTGCGGCCCCTCTGTATTCGCCTGTGAGGTGTGAATGGTCTCTGATTTTTCGATCGTCAATAGTGAAAGATTTCATACAAATATGACAGCATGAAGCCTTTTGAAAATTATAGAATTGCTCCTGTGTCATAGGTTTCATCGGTTTCGGATTGCTCAAAATTCCATCGATTTGAAAAGCTAAAGCCTTCAGTTGTTCGACAAACCAGGATATACAATCCCTACCGGTATAATAATCGAATTTACAAAGGGAATTATCATATGAACAAACAAGCATGTAACCAATAGTGAACGGTACATGTTTTTGAGATCTCCTAGTCTTGATCGTGGATTGCCTATCACACTTTTCCAACAGACACTCTAAATCAGCATAAATAACGAATAGAACCTTTTTTTTATTCTTAAAATTCTTGAATTTTAAAATTTTCTCTTTCACTTTTGGTAATTCGACTTGAGTGTTATTGATTTTTCTGCATTGAATAGAATGTTTTTCCAGATTCTCACAAGTACTGAAATGATTCAGACAGCGATCACATAACCATTTTTTATGAGATATATCCCTCAGTTGCCGGTGTAGTAATTTAGATAGATTTTTTATGTAAGCGAAGTGATAAATTCTGTTTTTGGAATGAACATCTTCCTCTTCCTCATCTCCATTGAGATCATTTTCCTGAGGATGCGGTGGCGATGACACCATTAATAAATTGATTCTCTTTGAAAAATCAGTACTACTCAAGCATAGGGGGAGTATTTCGATATGCTTTCCCCTCTCATTAGTTGTGAAAACATTAATAGAAAGTTCATTCATGATTTCAAATTTTTTAACATCTTTCAATCTCATTGGGAATTTGATGCCATTATATTTCAAAACTTCACTAAAATGAGGATAAGAAGATGTTTTACTCGAATTTTTTTCTGGGCCAACTGGTTAGAGAGCACACACAACTGACCATAAAAAGCAATATGAATCATGATTCCTGATATTAATTACACTTTTGGTATTCCTGATAACCTTTGGTAACTCAACATAAGTAGAATTACCAACGTTAATCGGTGAATATTGATTAATGTTCAGTTTTAGTTGTAAAATTTGATACAATGCCCACCCACTATCTTTCTCCTGAAATTCCTCAAGTGCTTTCAATATCCTATCCCTAATATGCTCATCAAACCATGACTTCAAATTGGTGTTATTATCAATGATTTGAGATTTCGTATTGAAATGTTTAATGTCAGTCTCCAAAGTTTTCGGTTTTACAAAATTCCCCAAGAATACGGCGTTCACCTTCAATATGGATTTTCTCAGTTCACCTCGGATTTTGATGGAAAAACTCTTGAAACTCTTTGACAGGAATATTTTTGGGTCTTTTATTTTTTTATTGATAATAGCACCAGTCCTTATTCTATTTTTGAAACATGAATCCAAATCTTTCCAAACCAAATTAAGATTTTGATGCTTTGCTTTATCTTTTAATTGATGTAATTTTCTTTATGATATTTCAGGAGACCTAAACATGATTCAATTTTGGAAAAATTTTCAACACAATTTGCTTTTGTCTTGATACATTTTCGTAATAAACGAATAGATTTTTGCACTAATTTGATCCATTTACAATATTCATCTTTTGTTTCAATCACCCCATAAACTTGATCAATTTTCTTTATAACTTTACTAGCCAAATGATCCATTATTTACAACTTACTCTGGCAACAGAAGACGGCTCTAGATGTGAACGTTGGTATGGGTTTTGGTAACTGGATATGTGTGTACGATGAATGAGCAGCGAGTAAACAGCAGAAAATACGCTGATAATGAAATTGTATGAAATTTATAACTTCCCGATATCAGTTTGTGATAAGAGAAAAAATCGCCTCGTGTACGTGACGCACGCAAACAATTTGCACACATCACTTCGCAACTTATCTCGAAAAAAGTCCCCATGAATCCATCATGCGATTTCAACATTTTGCCACAGTCAGCAACATCATATCAAATTAGTCTGAAAAACAAGTTTATCAATGATCGTTTGTTTCTTCAACTAATAACAAAGTCTGCAACAAACATGTGTGTCTTTTTTTATTTTTTTTTTCTCTCATATCAACCGATATAAATTTGCAATTTCCATCCATCAAATCACATTTTACGAGTGCATTCTGAAGCAGCAGCAGCAGCAGCAGCAAACAGCAAAACTAAAATGGCAGGTGTACCATCCACTCTCATTATAAACATCACGGACAAGAGGAGCTTCCCAGCTGACATGGCTATGGTTGTTTTCACACAACTATTCAAGTGAGTATTATTTTTGGTCTCATTCTTCGAATAAATCTCATAGATTCAGCAATACATATTTTATGTCCCCTAATAGTTCCAACCTATTTTTCTACCGTTACCTTAACTCCTGCCCCCCAATAGTTAAATTAACTCGCATTTTATTTCCAGATTCGGTGTGAAAGACATAGAGAAGAAGGGTGATGACTGTATTGTCATATATTTGAAATACAGCCCAAAGCTCATCACCCTTCAGAAAAAATTTGGCAACCTCCCTATCAAGTTCACAAGGGCTGTTGCCAAAAATGATCGGGAGTTGGACCTATTGCAAGAGGCGAGTAAGCGGTTCAACTTTGCCCTCGAAGAAGATGTATCTTCAGAGAAGCGGAGAAGAATTGAGGGAGGAGAAACATCTTCTTCTCTCGAAGTGGAAGCCTACTCGCCTCGGGAAGGAGAAGAAGAAGAAGGGCCATCATCCCCATTCGTTGAATCACAGGTGGAGATATTCGAGAGTGATGGGTGATGTGTGTATCAATGATGGGGGGAAAATGTTCTAGGAGCCACAACAACAACAACAAAAACAACAACAACAACAACAACAACAGGAAGAGGAAATTGGCACGATTGAAGTGAAGAGGAGTGATGGTGATGGGCATATAATAGTGGTGTATACTGCAAGTAGTGGAGAGCAAAAATGCAGGGAGTTGAATGGTATTGTAGATTTTGGAACCTTCTCATGCCCGAGGTGTGATGAAATGTTTTGTTTTTGTCCAATTCCATTGAAATTACATCAAATATTAGACGACTATGGAATGAAACAAAATTTATTTTGTAGTGAAATCATTGATTCGTTGTTGTTGTTGTATTTTGTTGTAGTTGTTGTTTTTGTTGTTGTTGTTGTTGTTGTTGGAAGTTGGTTGTTTTTGTGAATATTATATGATAGGAAGCAATGAATAATCGAAATCGTGAATGTTGTTTTTATTTATTCTGAACCGATTTATCATCAGAGTTTACAGTGAAGGTACCAGTACCATAAATAATAGACATTTTCTAGAGCACAATTAGAATTATTATATAAATGTTGGTTGCAATGATTTGATCTCAAAAATAACTTCAAGTCCTCAATTGCAGGGCATCCTTGTTCATGTAAATCAATAATATTGTTCATCCTTAGTAGTCTCTCCAACCATATCTTCTTTTCTACTTCACTAGAATTTCTTCTCCTTCGTAACAGCCAATGCATTTCTTGATGAATTCAGTTATTTGCTCATACCGTATTGTTGTAATAGATGATTCCTTATGACTCCATTCCAATCCATGCAAGTGTTTAGTGGACCATTCCATATGTTTGAGAACAGTTGAATTGTAGTGTGACATGTCAAGTGGTCCACATTCAAAATGGCAATTTCTCTACACAAAGAGTTATCTTTTCCATACTGGAAACCTTGTACGTCAATTATGAACATTTTTTCAAAATTAACACACACACACACTCAGGTATCACTGCTGGAAGTGTCGATTGGAAACTGATTGAAATTCTAAATCGTGATGAGCTCTTTATATAGTCCTTCGATTGCGCAACATCATGCGATATTATCTTCGTTTATCTAGCTATTATGCTTATCATCGAATCCAAGCCATTTGACAAACACCTGACCCTTTCTTCTCTTCAACACTTTCTCTACGAGATATACGTCTGGATATCTTACTTTTTGCAATTGTTCGTTATAGAACCCTCCAAGAATATCCTTGTTAGAATCATCTTTCAATAAGTATGTAACTGGGTTTGTCAATTATACTTTTCTTATACGGAAGATCTCAGTAGACCAATTAGGGTAATATTTTTTATCGAAAACTCCGCGAACCTTGGATATACGTACATAATCACCAATATCAAATTTGTGTTTCAAATCTACGAATTTGAGGCGGTTATATGCGGTTTGCAGTAGCATTTTCTCATTTCTTTTCGTAACCTCAGAGGATTTAATTTTTATAGTCCTGTGTGTTGTGTTGTTATATTTATTGACGATCTTCCTCAATAATTCCAGCCATTTATAGTTCCCTTGTAAACTGAATCCTTTCCACATCATATTTTCCAAAGTCCGGTTGACTTGCTCTACAATCGAGGCCTTCTTTTCGCTGAACGTGTTGTAATGGTGCACACCATATTTCTTCATGAGTTTTTGGAATTCTCTATTGAAGAATTCAGTTCCTTGATCTGTTTGTAGATTTTGAGGAGACTGCTCTTTGAAAATAATTTCCATGGCTTTACTCACTTCTGTACTCGATTTATTCCTCGAAGGAATTGCCCAAACGAATTTCGAGAAGCAATTTATGACAACCAATATATATTTGTAACCCTGGTTCTCGCGGGCATATGGTATCATCTCCACCAAATCGGCTTGAAAAAGATCATCGAGTCCTTTGATGATGACTTTACGTCTTTTGAAATTGATTCTTGCTGGTTTGAGGATCTCTTCAACCACTTGTTTTTTAGCGATTGTTGCCATTCTCTCTCTCTCTCTTTATGCAATGATATGAGCTTCACGCAACTCCTCAACGATAGAGTTAATTTCATTAGTATGACCGGTGTGCCCTACTGACTTCGAAGCCAACAGTAACCGTAATCTGTCGCAAAGTTCATTTGGATCATCCCATCGAATGTAATCTATCTTATTGTTAGTCACCTCCATAAACATTCCTTTTCCAATGGAGAAAGAACTCGTCATTGGAGCAATAATTTTTCTATACTTTTGTAGCTTACTACCATCCACTTGCTTATTCGCCTTGTAATATCTCCGATGGGCATTGGTTTTCGTCACTATCTGCTTATTATTATGCTCATCCTCCCTGGTGAAATCATAGGGGTCTTTCTTGAACAATAGCTCGTATAAACCTTGAGTACCTTTATACCTCTTATTCTTGAGAATTACATCGGATCCTTCAATGTGTATTCTAGAATAACCAATCATGAGTTTTTCAGTATTCCTGTCTAATCTTACTCCATACTTATGATCAAACTCTTTGTTGTCCTCATCCTGATACATACTATTGATATATTTTCTGGGTAAAGGATCATATTGCTCTAAATAGTCAGCATACGATTCTTGCGTAATATTCATGAGGCGATCGGCTGATGGTGTTTCTTGCAGTTCATTTTCTTCATCAGATTTGATATCCTTTAAAATTGATTGCTTCAACTCACTAGGTTCATCATCATCATCATCCTCATAGTCATTCTCAGTATAAGGTTCATCATTTTTCAAATCTGCTGGTGTGAGGAGTTGAAAGGATAGACGTCGAGGAATTTTAGGCTTACTCTCCGGCTCTTCAATGTTATTCCTAGGTGTCTCATAGTTCAGTAAATTCGTTTTAGGTTCCATCATGAACGGTGATTTGAAGGAATCTAGTTGCTCTGCAGCAGCATTTTTCTGATATGGAATTTGTTGTTGTTGTTGTTGCTGACCAGTACTCTGTAATGTAGTTTCGATACTTCTCAGGTGTTTTGTAATAGGATTGAACATATTCTCATGCACCATCTCTCCATGCTTCAAAATATCCAATTTATCTCTCACCGTTTTACGTTTAGCTATCAATCTCTTTTTGATTTCTTTCTCATTCGACTTCATTTCTTTGTTTGTTCAACAGGTTAGCATGGGAGTATCTGATCTGCTTCGATCTGGTATCGGATCAGCTCTGATCGGGTATCTGATCAGCTCTGATCAGCTTCGATCGGGTTACTGATCAGCTCTGATCAGCTTCGATCAGGTATCTGATCAGCTTCGATCGGGTTACTGATCAGCTTCGATCAGGTATCTGATCAGCTTCGATCGGGTATCTGATCAGCTCTGATCAGCTTCAATCGGGTATCTGATCAGCTTCGATCGGGTATCTGATCAGCTCTGATCAGCTTCAATCGGGTATCTGATCAGATACCTGATCGGGTATTTGATCACCTCTAATCAGCTTGGGTTCGAGGTCCTTTGAGTTTATATGAGTATGAAATTATCAATTCCTTTCCGATAGCGACCTTCATTGATCTTACAATCTTTGAATATTGGAAGAAAACCATATGGATCCTTCCAGCATAACGAACACATAGTTTTGAATTCATCAAATGGCATATCTGACCCCACATGGTCTGCATAAACGTGACGTAAATTCATATCATCCATTTTGAATAAAATTAAGGAGTTACAGTTGTCTCTGATCAGGTGTTTAGGAATTTTAGCGTAGCTCTGATTCAGGTAAAAGGGGTCTACTAGTGCGTGTCTAGACATACTGAAGTATTCACGAATTACTTCTTGGTTGTCACATGCAACATCATCGAATATGAATATCGAATTCGGTTTAGCCTCTGACGGATGCATAATACTATCACTGGCACTGAATGCATAATATCCCATACCCTTTATTGGTTTGATCAATTCCTCTAGATATTTATATTTCGGTTGATTTAAAGATTTAGAGTACACATAAATATTCTCAAATTTCAATCCATTCTTATGTTCGAGAAGATTGATCATAACATTGGTTTTACCGCAGTTCGAAGGACCCACAATAATACACCTCATTGTATGTGGAAACAATATTCCATGTTTTTTGAATTCCTCTTCCCCCTCGAATATATTATTTTCAATATTGAGAGTCGTTTTTTGTGGAACAACTTTCATTTCATGAGAAAAAAAAAAAAATTTAATGATCAGTTGCTTTCTGTATTTCACTGAATAAACACACACACACACACACACACACACACACACACACACAAATGCCACGCTACTATTCAGGTGATGGGCTTTTGAATACTGCCATAAATAAACTACCTTTCGAGTTACATATACCTGGTGGATATAGATTCTGTGGTCCTGGAACAAAATTGGAAAAAAGACTCGCTCGAGGAGATAAGGGTATAAACGGATTAGATGAAGCTTGCAAGGAACATGACATAGCATATTCCAAAGAAAAAGATTTGAAACATCGTCATAAGGCAGATAGAATTCTGGCAGACAAGGCAATGGCTCAATTCAGATTAAAGAATAATTCCTATGGACAGAGATTAGTAGCTTTAGGCGTTGCTGGTGCTATGAAAGCTAAAGTGAAATTGGGGATGGGAATAGGAAATCAAGAACAAAATCGAAAACGAAAACAACAAGCTGTCAACAAATGTCTGGTAGTTTCAAGAAGAACGAAGGTTATCTTAGAAAAATCTCTAGGAAATATTGAAAGCAGTATGCGAATCCTAAAGGAAGGAATTCCAACAAATAGAATTGTTAAACAAACTAAACGGATAGGAAAACAGAAAAAGATAAATAGAAAGAAGAAATCACAGAATGATGATAATGAAGAGCGTTGTGAGAAGGAGGACTTGAAGGATATCGATATTGCTGACGATTATCCCATGAATAAAAGATGTGCAAACAAGAGGAAATTGGATAACACAGATATCTCAGACACCATTCCTGTTAGGAAGCCTAAAAATGTGCTCGGACATATGATCAACCGTTGACAAGGGGTAACCGCGAAAAGAAGATTGAGAACAATAGATGATAAGAGAGGCACTCAATCAAGTGATATGAGTGAACCGTTAAATATTGCAACAACAACAACGACAACAAATTCTAGAAAGAGAAGTTTGGATACAGAGATAGAAGAAGAAGAAAGCAACGATCACGGAAATAAAAAACTCAAATTCACCTAATTGTATAATTATTATCAATAAGAAAGAGTCAGTATACGAGAGAGTTTCTTACAGTTCAGATGGCTCGAAAGAGTTCCAAAGGAAATACCAAAGGTAGGAATAATAAGAAGAGGATTATCAAGAAGAAACAAATAAAAAAGGGGGTATGTTTCGCTAAAGCAATCGGACAAATTAAAAAGCACATCATCTCCCAAAAACCCAAGACTGTGGGCGATGCAGTCAAGGTAGCCTTAAGGTCAACGAAAAAACTCAACATCAAACCAACACGTATTGTTAAAATTCCAAAGAGAGGTGGCTTGTTACCCCTGATTCCGATTTTCGCGGGATTGAGTGCTCTTGGAGCAATCACAGGTGGCGCTGCAGGTGTAGCTAAGGCTGTCACTGATGCCAGATCAGCAAAAAATCAATTGAAAGAATCCCAACGGCATAATAAAACAATGGAAGCTATTGCAATGGGGAAAGGAATGTATTTGAGACCATATAAAACTGGTTTGGGACTTTTTTTAAGATAACCATCATAGTATTATCCTAATATCAACAAGATGAAGATGAATAAACGTCGGGAATCTCGTAAGAGGATACCACTCAATTTCCCACTATCCAATTTGGATATTATGAAGTACGTTAAAGAACTCAACATTCCCCATTTTAGGGGTGTATTTATGAGGAATGATCTTCCCAAGAGAATCAGAAGGAAAGAACGTGGCGTGATGAACTTGGATAACAAAGATGGACCGGGGACGCATTGGACTGCCTACAAAAAAATAGGACCACAAATCGTCTATTTTGATAGCTATGGTAATTTGCGACCACCACTGGAAACTTTAGATTACTTCAATTCCAATGGACCTTGTCATATTTTATATAATCACACTGTATATCGAACTTTTAATTCTGTGAATTGCGGTCAGTTATGTTTGAAATTTCTCTCTCAATAAAATATAAACTTTATCTCATTCTTTCAATGACCTTATCACAATCATGACGTGTTCATATACTTTCACCTTATCCGCGAGAGATTCTGTATTATCAGCTCAAATCCATCCACCTATCATTTTAGATGATAATAAAACCCATGTCTTAGGTCTGATTGACTCCGTGACCTTCAACACTATTCCCAATATAGATGAGAAAAATAACAGATTCTATGTCGGCAAACACACATTGATTATTCCTGAAGGTTCCTATGAAATTGAAGACATTGAACGGAATATTATGATGCAATTGGATGAATTGCATCAGAAAGATAAAGAGAAGGAGGGAAAAAAAGCTCAAATTTCAAATACTATTGTGAAAGAGGAGGAGAAAACTGCCGAGATTCAGCTCAAATTGAATGCTAATCGTAATACTCTAAGGTATGAGATAACATGCAACAAACTCATACACTTTGATAAACCTGACTCGATAGCAACTCTGTTAGGTTTCAGTAAGAGGAAATTGGAAGCTAATAAAAAACATATATCAGATTTTCCAATTAATATTTCCAAGGTGAATTCAGTGTGTGTTGAATGTAATTTAACAACGAATTCGTATAATAATAATTCTTCCGTTCACACATTGCACATGTTTTATCCATCAGTGCCCAGTGGATTTCGAATAGTTGAGAAAGTGTCAAATGTCATTTATCAGTTCCAATTACATTGATGAAATAATTCTCAGAATAGTCGATCAAACTGGAACCTTAATTAATTTCCAAAAGGAAGTCATAACAGTCAGGTTGCATTTGAAAGAGATCTAGTGAATATGGTGTTTCGCTATAATATTCCAATGTCATCAACAACAACAACAACAACAACAGCAATGGGTCAGGAGACGCGTTCTCCATCAATCAAAAGTATCAGTCCGAAAGGTGACATCAAACAGTTAACACCTGAAAATCAGCAGTTCCTCATTTCACTCGGTTTCAAATTATTATTATAAAAAACAAAACGAAGACTTTTTACGAATTTTGGTATAACCTAAAATTGGACATCAACGCTGGTCTTAGAAGAATCTTCATTCTCCTGAGGTGTTCCTGCGGAAGGAAAAGTGAAACACAACAAACATGAGTTTCAATATTTTGAATATTGGTGAACATGTGATGATGGACAATGCGATAACGAATTGCGAAATGCACTCTCATCCGCCATATGCCAATACAAGCCTAAATAAGTCATTCGAGATACGTGTTCCGATTCAAACGCAGGATATTTACACATTACCATCACAAAGTTACATTTATCTAGAAGGTAGAATCACTGACAACAATGGTATTGCTTTTCTATTTGATGAAATCCGATATGAAATTGGTGGGTCCGTTGTGGATCGAGTTCGTAATCCTGGAATCACATCACCTATGAAGGTCTACATTTCTTATACAAATAATGAATGCAATAGATATATAAATGCTGGTTGGAATCATCTTGGTCTTCCGGAAATTGTTGATCTTCAGGGGAACTTTAGCGTTTGTCTACCACTCAAACATCTATTGGGATTTTGTGAGGATTTCAAGAAAATTCTGGTGAATATTCGGCAAGAACTTGTTCTCATCAGGAGTAGCAATGATATTAATCCTACGATATCATCCAAGGCAGGAGAAAAACCGAAAATTGAATTAACCATAGTTTTATGGAAAATTCACCATATCCAGGTTTCAGATGTGGAAAAATTACGGTTAATCAAGTATATTGAATAGGGAAGAGATTTGGAGATAGCCTTCAGGTCATGGGAACATCATGAATATCCTCTTTTACAGTCAACTATGCGCCACTCCTGGAACGTCAAAGCATCCAGCCAAATGGAAAAGCCAAGATTTGTTATTGTCGGTTTCCAAACGAACTGAAAAAATGACATTCAAGAAAATATGAGTCAATTCGATCACTGTAATCTCACCAATATGAAACTTTACCTGAACTCTGAAGTGTACCCCTATGACAATTTGAATCTCAATTTCAATAAATATCAGTTTTCTATCATATATGAAATGTATGCACGATTTCAAGAGTCATATTACTATAAAAATTCTGGTGAACCGTGTCTAACATTATCAAAATTCCATGATATAGCACCATTAATTGTAATAGATTGTAGTAGACAAAACGAATCTCTTAAGACAGGTAGTGTGGACATTCGCCTCGAATTTGAAACAAATCGAAACATTCCTGCAAACACCTCTGCCTACTGTATAATATTACATGACCGTTTAGTAAGGTATAACCCCCTCACTAATGTAATAAAAATATTGTAGTATCATATCTTCCTAATTCATGATCAATAAATAAATTGTACACCTATATTCCACTGTTTCGATTTCATTCAATAAACCCAAACCGATAATAGCTATTCTGATAGCATATACCCATCAATAAAACACAAGAAATAAAACATATTACGAGGTACTCACCAATAAGTTACCACAACACAAACAATTCACAGCAGGTATACCTGATATTGAGGTATAACATAATCATAGCTTTTATACTTTCCTGGAACTGAAAGTTCAGCAAAATTTCTCCAAAATGGTCCTTAATGGCACAAATAACTTGTCAGCTGAATTTTGAATAACATTCAATTGAACTGCAGAAAAAAATATATGAAAAACAAGGTCTCATATCATTCAAAATAAAAACATGATAATCCTGACCTCTGGGTCAGCTTGCGATATCCAATTGATATTTCAAACATGTATATAGGGTGATTGAGGTCTGTGGAACTAGAATTTGGAACATATAATTGTGAATCAGTAAAGTAGGTGAAACAGGTGAAATGTACCTATAGGTGACAGGTGACAAAGTGAATCTTCGGTGACAACATCTTCTGGTCATTGTCGATGACACTTGCATGCACCTGGAAAAGTCTGCACAAACCACAAATAGGCAAGGTGAATCGCAAATTCATCCGGTGACACAGGTGAGACAGGTGAAAATACATGTGACAAGGTGAATCTCCGGTGACAACACCTTCTGGTCATTGTCGACGACACTTGTGCACCTGGAAAAGTCTGCACAAACCACAACTAGACCCCCCTATTATCTACAAGAGCTCGAGAACTGGATGGACTGGGCCCACCTCCGCGGTAGAATAACTACTGTTGAGATTTAACAACAGTTCGTACTGGTACGTTCGTAATTGATAGGCTATAGCTCATTTACTATAAATTTTAGAACCACACTCAATCGAGACGAAATGATCCCCAACGACTTCCCCAACTTTTGGCGAAAATATGAATCCAATAGGATGAATCAATACCGAGTTCTGGCGTTGTAAAGAAATTCCATTTTATTGAAAATCAGGACGTTGTACTACAAAATACTTGTTTTTGCAAATTTGAAATCGGAATAAGATTGAACCAACTCAGTATATCATACTAGGATAATGTATCAATTGAATAGTGAAAAAATGGAGAGTTACCTACAATTAGTCCGAAAGAAATTAAATATATAGATAAATATAAAGAGCGCGTAAAAAATGAGCCATTATATCTCTTATTGTTGAAATACCTATTTTTTAATTAAGTTTGTTTGGTTGTGTTCATATGAACTCCACCTATTTTGTACTTTTCAATTTTGATAGTTTGGAAATACATCCAAACAAATTTTTTTCATGAATTTAACGTTATTCTTGAAATATATACTCTTCAGCAGAAAATAATTTATACCGAATAGGCGTTTTTGTGTAATAACACACTCGAGTCATAGGATTTCTAACGTCATCAAAGTGCGTCCTGATCATCTTTAGACATAAACGCTGTTAAAACCCTTCGAAATAAAGTGGATGTGTATTATACCGATTTGTAGGCAATTGAATTTCCTACAAAAAAGTCAATGACAGCATATATCCACAGTTGATAGGATTAGCATGGGAGGCGTCCGAACTTTTTGAACTATTCTGTAATGAACACCTGAATCATCGTTCTACTTGAACTGAAATATCGGTTTGTTATTGGCCCTTGGGAATTTGAAAAAAAAACTCAGTCAATCTAGATACTATGAGGAATCTTTTCATGATTGAATCATTTCTGTGAATTGAATATTGGAATTTTGGTAGCTGTTTGAAAAAGGACAATTCTGAATAGCGTCAATTGATTTTGATATGCGATATTTCTGAAACTAATGATCGTAAATCAGTGAAAGTTGACTCATCTTCTGAAAAATTCTGTTCTGTACATATTTGACCTCCTGATATTATTTGCTAACTGTAACCGTTTTGCCGAGGTACATCAATGAAACGGGAGAGACAATTTCCACTGCGTTGATTTTGTCCCTACTAGTGTGACGTCACGAAAGCGATACTCCGGCCCGGTGAGATAGAGTAGGCCCTGTTTGAAGCCTCTCTCTGAAATATTCCAACTTTCTACACAAATGCAGTTCCTGTTAGTGAACATTAGACTCATGTAGATGTATAATTCTTGGGAATGTAAGAATAATTGTACCAATCTCCTCTGAAAATTGATGCACATAGATACTTACTTCTAACTGAAAAGCTGATTTCTTGAACTTAATTCACTTATCAAAACCTGTGAGTTCATTCTATGGATAACAGTTATTTTAGACATCTATGAAATATGTCCTAGTTATGATAAGGGTTATTCTATGTGGACATTCAATAGATATCTATAGGCCACCAAATTGGGCATCCATATATAAGATAACTTCTTGTGTTTTATCTAAGAGTGTTCCTTTCAAATGCATTCATATAGCTAGTTTATAAGAATTGAAAGTACAATGATGAATTTATTTCCTCCCTGACAAGGTGCAATGAGTAGGCATTAGGCAGTAGGCATAGGTATACGTTTTTCATTTCTTAATTTCTGAATCTTCTGAAGAAAATGGAACACATGTCTTGAGAAGTAATGATTAGTGTAGACTACTGAATAGGTATATAATATACCTAGCTTAATTAAACAGAATCAGACTTCCATACAGAATAAGATATATGCAACATAGTTTGAATGAAAACATTTGAATTCAATTGAGAACAAGGTAATTTTGCACTTATCATGCGATGGTTTTCTTTTTCGAAAATTTTTTTGGTACTTACGTATTTTTGTCTGAAAAACACGAATTTGATAATGAAAATGTGAACAAACCACCTATTTATCGAGAAATTTCAAGAAAAAGTTCGAAATTTCGCCTTATATTCCCCCTTGTGTTGGATGCATTCACAGGTACTTGCTCTTTTTATTTTCCCATTGGACACTTTATATACTCATGATGTAGGTACTTCAATGACACATTTCAAGCTCGAAAATTCAACAGAAAATATGATTTTTATGGCGAGTTTTTCCTATTGTGAGCAAGCATACCAGATGACGGCCATTTAATCCATTGGCAATAATGGCAATCCAAGTACGACATGTCAAATGTCAATATGTTGCTTTGGAATGACTATACACACGTTATTTTATTATTTCAAATGTTTCTTCCTTCTTTTCACTAAACATGGATAAATTCACAAGAAAATCATATTTCTAGTTGACTCATATAATAAAAAAAATGTGTTCAACATTGTATGATATATATAAATTGTCCAATGATGGACAAAGAAGGGCAAATTGTTATAAATGCGATCCAAAGACAGGCGGAAAAGAAGGTGAAATTTGTAATTTTATAGTGAAATATCTTAATAAATAATGGTTTGTTCACATTTTCATTATCAAATTCGTGTTTTTCAGACAAAAATACGTAAGTACCAAAAAGAAAATTCGGAAAAATTCCCATCGCATGATAAATGCAAAATTACCGAGAACAATTAAAAATAATGTGAAATGCAGGTGAAATCTAATAGTTTATTAATTTTTATTATTTATTATCTTGATTCAAGCATGTCTCCATGAATTATATAATGTACAAATCTTATATTTCACCTGGAATTCTATCCAAAATCCATCTTAGTAAATGAAATTAGGCTTATTGGAAGAAATAGGTGATATAATGCATTTGCACAACCTTCTTTTTTGATTTTTTCAATATGGAGCTTGATATACATATGATATAGCCATTATAAATATTCAAGCACTGCAAACCAGAAATATGAAAAACTCCAAAAGG
The DNA here is from genome assembly GCA_918026855.4 of Phaedon cochleariae. NCBI lineage: Eukaryota > Metazoa > Arthropoda > Insecta > Coleoptera > Chrysomelidae > Phaedon > Phaedon cochleariae. The sequence continues at coordinate 43,110,105 of OU896713.1, read as the reverse complement.
TAAAATAATGATGTCCCTAGCTTCAGACAATATATACCTATCATATCAAATAAGATTAGTTCGTTGAATAGCTTTCTCCTGTTCCAAATTCCTCAGACTTTGGCATGGTTCATTGTCAATTTGTTATATTTTAACTCGGTAGTATAATCAGAGATAAGTTCGGTCCTATATCAAAGAGGAGGACTAACCTACTATAATTTGCTTATATCCCTGGTATAATTCTTGAAAAGATTAGAATTATAGGCATATTAAGGGAAGTGTCTATTCGCACGCAGTGAGTGCATACCTACGAATACGTACAAATAGCGATATGGCACTTTATCCGTACGTTTACGTGCGAATTACCACCAAGAATGCTATCCGTACGTGAATTGACAACTATATTCGCGTACGAATAGGCTTTCCCATATCTATCCGCACGTATCCAGAATTACGTCATTCGACAGGTTGCTGAGGGGCAAACAATGTATTTTGTCAAGATTTGTCATATGAAACCAGAATTAGTGGGATCGTTTTCCTTGGAATCCGATTTCATAATTTTGTTTGGTGAAACTGTTATTATATTGTGGATGTTACAGGGATGGCCAGGGCTATGCTCATCAAAGGTAACCTAACAGATAGTTTGTGTGCCCCTCAAGAAACCATGTCAAAATCACGTGTTCTAGAATGATCAATACGTACAGAAGCCTATCTGTACGTTTACGTACGTATGCGAATAATTTTCAAGAATGTCAATTATACGTAACGGCAGCGTTAGTAAAATATTAATAACTGTAATCAATCACATATATTTGATGCATGTAATCATATCAAATTGAAATTTTGAATACGTACAACATAATGAATGAAAAGTTCAAACACATGCAATATGATGATAAGTTATATCAAAATGCGTTAGGCACAGACGAAAATATGCTAGAAATATCGGAAGAAGTTCCTACATTTATAGGAAGAAGTTCCTTCATTTATTCAGATCAATGTGATCGACAAAACAATCTATCAAATTTGAATTGCTATAATGCTTTCATATCTATACAAAAACTCCTGATATAAAAGTGAGATAAAAATAACATCTGATATAAAAGTGAACCATATACCACAGTACATTGCCTGAACAATGTTGAACGTAGTTTCCTGTGGAATTCCACTGAGCATAATTAATTCATCAAATTTTGCATGAGTAGGTGTAAATAATTTTTGAGTTGGTAAATATATTTGAACATTTTCATGGAAGTGGAAGATGATTTCGATAACAAATGATATATTTTTCTAAAATTAAAAACGTTTACGTGAAATTGCGAATAAGCAAAAAATACACTACACGTACGTATAGGTACTGCCAGCCACATTCGTACGTAAACGTGCGGATAGGCATTGGCATATTATACGTACGCATATGTACATATAGGTACGTCGAAACCTATCCGAACGTAAACGTGCGAATAGGATTTTAGCATATTATTCGTACGTGAACTTACTAATAGATGCAGCCTTTCTTCACCTTCCTGTACATTTAGCTCGATTCTGCAACAGATTCATAATCATAAAAAACATAAATCTCAATGATTAAAACAATATATCATCTACTACTCAAAAAACGAATATGATTTTTTGAACTTCAAGACTGTCAAGTCCTGTCATATCATGCGTCTGTCAAATCAGAAATTGAAACAACCATGACTTCCTCATCGATACCATATTGTCGCGAGAGCGCCCTCCTAAGCAGAACACCCTGTACCTGCTACATGCTTCCACCTTCACTCAACCAACGGCGGTGTGCTGTCCTGAGTCAGCAGGATTCTCAGAGTGCGGGGCACGGAGGGAGACCACGCAGCTCAAGCCCACGTCAATCATTTTATTGCAATGTGAATGCATTTTGTATAATTAACAATTCAGTTGTACTGCTACCACATAACTTGTAAGATCTATCAGTCAACTCCCCAATACACCCCTTTTTGCCGACACTGCTCTAGTTATTGAACTACCATAGCTACGACCCCATACCCCTACGTCACAAATTGGTGGAGCATGCCGGGCATTCCGAGTAAATAAAACTATAAAAAATAACAAAAAAATCGAAAAACCAAGAAAATCAAATGAAAAATTGTGGGTGAGTTGAAGTGAAATACGGGCAGTGGAAATCGTAATTAATGCTGACGCGGTTGAGGAAAACTAAAGCAAAACACGAAGCAGACGAGAAAGTGAAGGAAGAAATAGGTACGAACCCTGAACCAGAAGAAAGCAGGTATTCAGAGGCTGAGTCAGACGAAGAAACTTTTGTAGAATCCGAGGAACTCCAAGAAGACGAAGAAGAAACTATAGCTAAGCCGAAACAAGAAGAAACCAAGATGGGAGACGCGGCTGAAGTTTATGCTTCGGTTACACCTAAAACTTTCGCCGGTAAAGCGGGCGAGAAGGTTCAAGATTTTTTCAAGATTTTCAATAGAGCAGCAACAGCTAATCATTGGTCGGATCAAACCAAGTTAGTACAGTTACCTTGTTTTTTGGAAGGTGCCGCCTTAGACTTTTTCGAAACAATCGAGAATCAGTGTACCGAATTCGCGATTGCCCAGCAGAAAATAATTGATTCGTTCAAAAGTGCCGCACAGAGCGAACAGAATTATTTTAAACTTTTGAATAAGAAGCAGAGGCCGGATGAGGATCTTTGGTGTTTCTACAACGATGTTCTAACACTGTGCTACAAAGTGAACCCAGGTATGCCGGAAGCCGAGATAGTCAACTTTATTATGCGAGGATTGAAGCCTACAATTTTGGAAAAAGCAAATTTAATGGAAAATGGAACCCAAGAACAATTCAGGAAGAATTTACAGAAGATAGAGGCCACTCAAGAGATGCTGCGAGTCAGTGGAGGACCATCTACGTCAGGGACAAGGCTACAAGACAGCAGGACGAGCACTGCCGAGAGGGAGTTAGAGGAACTTCGAAGACGGATCGCCTACTTGGAAAGAAAACCCGAAAGGTTGGTGTCTTCTAATAATAATAATTATAGGAATGATAGACAAAGAAATTTCGATAATTCGAATTTTCAGCAGTCAGGAGGTCGAACTCCTGATGGTAAAATAATTTGCTACCAATGTGGTAAGCAAGGGCATTACGCAAAAAACTGTTACGCAAAAAACCAACCACCGCGCCGCTAAACGGGTGGCGCGATGGCAAATATCAAAAGTTCTTGTCTAATACTGTATGTTATGGTTGTCTAGAGCTAGGTCATAAAAAACAAACTTGTAGAAAAAACAATTTTATAGAGTATTCAGTTTTTCAATTTGAGGAAAATAATGACTATGAACCAATTCAAATTTGGGGTACAATAAATGGGCAAAAATGCAAATTTATCTGTGATACCGGCGCAGGCGTGAGTTTCATTGATAGTACTTTTATAGATGATGAAAATAAAATTTTGAAAACGTCGCATATTAGAGCAAAGTCAGCAAGCGGAAATTTTTTATGGATTCTAGGCGTTATTTTGGTAAAATTTGGATTAGAGAATGAACAAATGGTACAGCAGTTTGTTGTAATAAAAAATTTCGAAGGTAAAATAATTCTGGGAAATGATTTCAATAATAAACATAAAGTAGACATAAATTTTTTGACAAAAACCGTTAAAATCGCTTTGAATGATAGAATTTTGTGTCTTAAATTTGCGGATCATAACCAAGAAGCAATTTTTAATGACCTGGCTATTGAAAATTTCGTTAGAGTTACAAAAGAAGTTAGTTTACCTCCAAGGAGTACAACTAGAGTTCAAATTAACACGGCACTAGGAATTAACCTACAGTTTGAACCTTGTGTCGATTTTTTTAAGAATAGAGGGTGTAAGATAGCCCATTTAGTAACAGAAATGCCAATAATTTATGTAACAAATACTACGAGGGTAGGTATAATAATTTTTGAAGGAACGTGTATAGGTAGCATTAGTCCTCACGCACTTCCGTCAGTAACGAGGGTGAATAATGGTGGTGTATTGGGTAAAAAGGTGGTAAATTCAGAATTTCCTGCATTTATACAGGAAAATAAAGTTAGTACAGGATCCCCTGTGTTCGGGCAGGATGAAAAAGAAGTTAGTACAGGATCCCCTGTGTTCGGGCAGGATGAAAAAGAAGTTAGTACAGGATCCCCTGTGTTCGGGCAGGATGAAATTTTTGAGGTACCTTCTGTTTGTAGACAGGAAGGAAAAGTTTTCTGCACGGTGGTACAAGATACTGTTGTTCTTTTTCATGAAGTTTCTAAGGACCTCGAGAGTTTGACGAGCTTAGGTTTGAATCTGAATACAGAATTGAGTGATGAAGAGCAAACCAAAATTTATGAATTATTGTATAATTATAGGGACGTTTTTGCCACGAACAATTTCGAGTTAGGCCAAACTAATGTATGTGTACAAAAAATAGATACGGGAAATGCAAATCCAATTCATCAGGTGCCGTATCGTGTGTCAATGAAAGAACGCGAGATTATAAATGAACAAATCGAAGAAATGTTAGCCGCGAACATAATACGGAGATCATATAGTTCGTGGGCGTCACCGGTAGTTTTGGTTAAGAAGAAAACAGGTGATTGGCGATTCTGTGTAGATTATCGGAAATTAAATCAAGTAATTCAGTTAGATCGGTATCCGTTACCAATAATAGATGATTTGTTATCGGCGTTAGATGGTTCAAAATGGTTTAGTACATTGGACTGTTTCTCAGGCTATTGGCAAATTAAATTAAATGAAAAAGATAAAGAAAAAACAGCATTTATAGTACCCGAAGGGTTGTATGAATTTAATGTCTTACCTTTTGGATTAGCAAGTAGCCCTTCTTGTTTTTCTCGTTGTATGGATCAGGTTTTGGCAGGGCTGAAATGGAATACGTGTTTGGTATACCTTGATGACGTCATTGTCAAAGGTCACGACTTTGACGACCATCTCCAAAAACTTCAATTGGTCTTAGATAGGTTTAGGCAAGCCAATATCAAATTAAAGCCCACCAAATGTCATTTCGGTCAACAACAAGTTAAAATTCTAGGTCACATTGTAAGTGCTGCAGGTTTATCACCTGATAATGAAAAAATTTTAGCAGTGTCAGAATTTCCTGTGCCAAAAAATGTAAAGGATGTTCAATCGTTTTTGGGATTAGCCAATTACTATCGGAAATTTGTTAAATCATTTGCGAATATCGCTAGGCCTTTAACGTTATTAACACGAAAAAATATTGTCTTTTCTTGGAAAGAAGAACATCAAAAAGCATTTCAAGATTTAAAAAATTTTTCAGTAAATGCACCGGTACTCAGGCATTTCAAGGACGAATTGCCTATTGAAATTCATACAGATGCTAGTGGTTACGGTATAGGAGCCATTATTTTACAAACTGATGATACAGGTACGCATCCAGTGGCGTACGCATCCCGAAGACTATCTGATTTAGAGATGAAATGGAATACTACCGAAAAAGAATGTTTGGCTGTTGTCTATGCAGTCACAACTTTTAGGCATTATTTATGGGGAAAAGAATTTAAAATAATAGTTGATCACCATGCTCTTTGCTGGTTACATAAAAATAAGGACCCTTCCGGTCGTCTAGCACGATGGGCAATTAGGTTACAGGATTTTAATTATCAAATTTGTCATAAAAGCGGTAAACAACATACAGATGCTGACTCTTTGTCACGAAATCCGATTTCAAATCCTAACGAAAATGATGTCGAAGCCTATGAAATCCCGTTATTAACTATCCAGACTAAAAGTTTGGCAGAAATCGCGCAATTGCAACGAAATGACATTTATTTGAGTGAAATAATTTCCGCAATTGAAAATCCAGCAAGTGCTGATTCTAAATTGATAAAACAAACGCGCAGCTATTTAATTCAAGATAACATACTTTATAAAAAACATTTTGGTCCAGATGGTTCATCTAAATTGTTAGTAATTCCCGAAGCAGTTAAAAATGAAATCTTATTATGTTGTCATGATGACCCTCTTACAGGAGCTCATCTAGGTTTTGCGAAAACGTATGGAAAAATAAAAGATCGGTATTTTTGGCCTAATATTTATGCGGAAGTAGAAAAGTACGTGAAATCATGCGTACAGTGTCAACATCGTAAAAGTGTTCCTAGAGCACCACCAGGTTTGATGCAACCTATCAAAGTAGGTACGCCATTTTCGAAAATTGGAATCGATATTTTAGGTCCATTTCCGAAAACAATGTTAGGAAATTCGGTTATAGTAACTGCAATGTGCTATGCAACTAAGTGGGCCATAGCAAAAGCTTTGCCCGCCGGCACTGCAAAATGTGTAGCAGACTTTATGCTCGAAAACATAATTTGCTTACATGGATGCCCAGAAAACATTATAAGTGATCGAGGAAAATGTTTCACATCAAAATTAGTTACAGAATTGTTGAAAGGTATGGGTAGTTTTCCTGTAACAACTACAGCCTATCACCCGAAATCAAACGGCTTAGTAGAACATTATAACGGAACTCTAGCTACCATGTTATCAATGTATGTGAGTACAAATCAGAAAGATTGGGATACGTATGTACATCTAGTGACTTTTGCCTACAATTGCTCTCCTCAGGAAACAACGGGAAAAACACCGTTTTTGTTAGTATATGGCCGCGAGGCTAGGTTGCCTATTGATGTAGCATTAGGCGTAAATGATCAAGGTGATCAAGAGGTATCAGAAATGCTCGATAAAATCAAACGAATTAGAGAGGATGTTAGAAAGCGGATTGAAATTGAACAACTAAGGCAGAAAACACGTTATGATAGTAAGCATCGCGATGTAAAGTACGAGATAGGTGAGAAAGTTATGGTATATACCCCATTTAGGAAAGTGGGTAGGTCGGAGAAGTTGCTACATAGATGGTTCGGACCATACGAAATAAGCGACAGAGTTAGTGACGTCAATTATAAGTTAAAAATGAAGAAAGGAAAACACCTGGTAGAAGATACAGTACATGTCGATCGATTAAAAAAGTACAATTCGCGCGAATAAGCAATAAAATACTCGAGTAACAACAACATTTGAAAAACGCGTTATAAATTTCGAAATGTGGTAAGTTGAATAACACCTAATAAATGCAAAGTAAGAGTTTTGCAATAAAGGTAACTGAACTAATTGCCTCTTTCTTATATTATTTTGCTTGACTTAAAAAAATAAATAATTGTGTTATTAGAAAGCACAAAATAATGCTGATTATTAAATAACACCAAACAGTTGATAGATTTTATTCGATAAAAAAAATAGTTGAAGTTATTCATCAGTCATTGCAGCACTATTCAAAATGATAATGAGTATGTTTATAAGTACCCTCGTATTTCTATTAGGAAGTATGATAGGGGTAAATAGTGAAATAAGCATTGTATCGGGTGCCTACTGGTCACATCTACCAGAAATGATAATTTATCAGTCGTCAGTCCCATTAATCTATGTCACGGAGATGCCATCACATGCAGAGCCGTTACTTCCAATAAGTTCGAATAAAGAAGCTTGCGAAAATTCGACCTCGGAGATGTGTCAATACGCCAGATTCCTGAAGCACTTGAACGCAGTATTTTCGAAACATTTATGGAGGATTCAAAGAAGTATCGGTTCAAGCGGCACACCTATTTCAGGTGAAAACCATGCTCGTAAGTCCAGATCAGTAGATTTCTTAGGAGACGGATTAAATTGGTGTTGCGGAGTGTTGACCAAACACTCAGTAGATCCACTTTTTGTGAATGAACAAAAAATCAAAAATAACATGGATAAACTGAGTTTTGCTGTAAATCAAAATCATGCTGATTTAATAAATGTCGTAGGGTCAATTAGAAATTACAGTTCACAGTTGTCATCAGTGCTTACTCATAGCCGAAAGTATGCAGAAGAATTGACAAGTCGTCTAGATGTCTTACAAAAAAGTATAAAAAACCATCTTAAAACCGAAGATGATTCAATCAGTTTTATTTGGGAATTTCTATTAGAACATTCTATTCAAAATCTTAACACTTTGCAAATTTTTAATGAATACGAGGTTATAAGTAGGTGTCGTGATAATAAAATTCCAACGGAAATTATAGAGCCTCTAGTATTAAAAGCTGATTTAGAGAAACTTGATAAATCTTTGATAAATAATGGTCATGAGTTAGTAATTAAGCCCACAGATGTAACAAAATATCTGAGATTGAATATAGCTACGTGCATTGCGACGGAAAACTCTATCATTGTAACAGACTACCAGTTAAAAAAGTAGATTACGAATGGAAATTATATCGGTTACTTTCTGTTCCGTTCGCTTGGAAATCTGAAACTTGTGTTTTCACGGAGGACGAAGTGTTGATTGCGAAACACAATGCAGAGATAAAAGTGATAACTGGCAACGCGTTGAAGAATTGTGATGTTAAAAATAATTTATGCTTATTACCTAGATCGAGTTCTACGTCGGTGAAAGATACCGCGTGTTTCACAAATTTGGCAGAAGGCGCACAAATTTCAGATCTAGTTGAAACTTGCAAGCCTTTCTGTTTTTCAAATAACAGTACTATTGTGAATCAAGTTGAACCTGAAAAATTCATTATTTCACATCCATAGAAATTGAAGTTCCGTGCTTTTGCTCATTACAATCGCCGAAATTACTTTACTTGGTTGCCGAAACATTTCCTTGTGATGCAAAAAGCATTGAAAAATTTGAAATGAGACACATTCTTCCAGCAACCTGGTCTAAGTTTGAATCATTTAAATTAAAACCGCTAACAACACATACACATTTGACATTTGAAAACTTTTCTGAATGCTTGAATCATAATTGGAAAAATGTTATTCCGCAGTTCACTGTACAAAATAATAACAACAAAAATAAAGATGAATTTGATTTAGAAAATTTTGAATTACAACAATTTCCATGGCGAGAAGTCCATACACATAGTATGAATTTTTTGCACATCGTAAATCTTATAGCAACCGTACTAACAATTGTAATACTAATAAAAAATCCTTACTTGATAGGTATAGGATACTCACCAAGGGTAGAAGCGAGTGGTTGGAGTGATGTTTTAATCGGGATAAACGTTTTTGGAATAGTTATCATTGTAACAATTTTTATTTTGTGGTTGATCTATCATTTTCTTTCAAAAAGACAAGAAACTCAAAAAGATGTTGAAAACAATAAGTCATCGAATAAAAATAAATTGGAGGAAGTAGGTCAAGTAGATAAGAAACCAATGAGGTTAAAGAAAGGCAAAGAGGTAATTAGTCAGCTACAAGAAATACATAAATCGGGAACTAAAAATCAAGAATGAATTTGAAGAACTGAGCTCAGCAGAATCTAGAAAATGAAATCTTGATCAAGTGGATTAAGAAAAGGGGCCTTAATCAGTAGAATTAGGAAAAAAGGGATCATGATCAGAGAAAAAAAAAAGGTTTTTAGGTAGTAGAATTGAGGAAAAAACGTATGAATTATAGGATGAATGGTGTATGTATGCGGAAGCGGAAGTTGTATGAAAGAGGGAAGAAGTAATTTTAAGAAAAACACATGTTTTTTGTGAATTTGACATAAGACTATGTATTTTGGGGAAAGATAACTCTTACTTTTTTTTTGTACACTCAGGTGAAGTTTACACTTCGTATAGAGTTAAGTTTCGCGGTGTAATGCGACGACTATGCAGTATTGCATTAGTCGTGAATCTTGTAAAATAGTTTTAGAAAAAAAAAGGGGTGAAAATAAATGAAGGCATAAAGAATGTGTATTTGTGTATTTTGTGAAACTTCTAAGCATGTGTCTGCGTAATTTTTTTTTATGTTCTAGTGGTTGGCTCGTCGTCCCCGATGGTTCCGAACGTTGAAGAGTACTTCGTCGTTGGGTTGACCAAATGTCGAGGTCGACATTTATCAATGGTGGGGAGTGTCGCGAGAGCGCCCTCCTAGGCAGAACACCCTGTACCTGCTACATGCTTCCACCTTCACTCAACCAACGGCGGTGTGCTGTCCTGAGTCAGCAGGATTCTCAGCGTGCGGGGCACGGAGGGAGACCACGCAGCTCAAGCCCACGTCAATCATTTTATTGCAATGTGAATGCATTTTGTATAATTAACAATTCAGTTGTACTGCTACCACATAACTTGTAAGATCTATCAGTCAACTCCCCAATACACCCCTTTTTGCCGACACTGCTCTAGTTATTGAACTACCATAGCTACGACCCCATACCCCTACGTCACAATATGACATAAGATGTGGGCTCATATATTTTAGGGACCCTTGATGTAAATTGACGTATTTGTCATTTTAACAGGGTACGGACAGAACCTCGTCTCCTCTCACTCTGAAGTGTTTGTGAAACAGTTATATAGTTTCATCTTTATTCATTTCTGGGGATAAACACTAGATTTCTGACATTTGTTGTTTTTTAGGGTATATTGAGTACATTGGCGTTTCATACGTAATTTCCACATGTAATTTCTGATTCAACTCTACATATATCCGAATAATCATAGTGAGGCAGTGAGCAAATTTTTCTGAAAGTTTAATACGTTTTACCAAATGGGACTGTAGGCAGTACCTATCAATGAATAAATTTTGATTTCAGACTAAAAGCCTTATGGTTGAGACATGGAGAAAGAATTTATGTAGGTATCCAAACTAATGTTCCCATATGACATGTGTGCTGTATATATTCATGTTGGGAATCATTTTTGCAGTTTTAAACGAACACTTAATATTTCCAGAACTGTTTCTACTAAAATGCATTCAAAAACTTGTGGAGTGGATAATGATAGGCACAATGAGAAAGTATAATAGGTGATTTCGTATTAGTTTCACCTAGAATATTTTGCTGATGTATTTACCAATTTTTCCTATTTGGTCACTTCACTTTCCATGTTCTGAGTGCATTTGCATTTGATGGAAAGCTTACTAATTCAAATTTGCCATCCAACTGATTGATACAGCCTTCCAAAACAGAATTGGATAATGTTGTGTTGAGACCAAGTATGAAATTAAAATTTTGTAAGATCTCTTTCAACGCCTATGAATGTGACATGACAGCAATGTAATGTCAGGGACGCCAATACACGAAACCAAAGTCACTAGATGATTAAACGAGAAAGGAGCTATGATCTGTCCGTACCCTGTTAGATGAAAAATACGTCAGTTTGCATCAAGGGACCCTAATATATTTACGCAATCGAACATAGTCCAATGCAGCGCCAGTGTTTCTGCCCTCAATGTATATCACAGGAAGGAGGGAATGCTTCCTGTGAAATATTTCACTCCACTTTGAGCAATATGGACTTCTACCAAAGCTCAATGTATATGCTTCCTTTTTACACACATGTGTTGAACAGAGGTAAATATACACCCACACCCCACCAGTTCCTGCCAATGGAATTCGCTATTATATTATCATGTGTAATGATGATATTATATAATGTGCGAATACCACGAGAAATGACTCGATTTTTGATGTCATGAACGACAATTTGGAATTTCAAGGCCTTTCCAGGCGGGCAATTTGGATGAGATATTCGGATTGCAGGTATATGACGTACATAGCGGCCTAGATAGACATTTTCGTAAGAAGAAACTCGACCAATAGAATTCTAACCTAAACTGGGCCTAGGAAAATATCCTTTCTGCATAAAAAGTGAGACTGCTTTTTCTATACAATCTGACCTAACTCGGCCTAATAAGAATCAGTGAGTTGACAACAAATGGAAAACTCTTTCATTATCGATTTGAGAAAAAAATTCCTTCGAAAATGCGACTATTAGACATATTTTACCAATCACATCAAAAGAAGCTCCATATCTTTTTCATTGAAATTAGTGAAAACACATTTGAGTACTCACGTAATGTTTGAAAAAACGAATGTTCATGAAAATATCAATAACCTGTATCTCGAAAACAAATCAAGT
>OU896713.1:42985520-43097716 GCA_918026855.4 Phaedon cochleariae | reverse complement strand
CTCACCAAAGATGTAAGTACAAGGCATGGTCATAGTGTTTTCCAATGTATCTACACTCCTTAATCGTTGTAGTATTCCTGATGATGGAAATAAACATTTCCGAAAGCTTGAATTAACTTCGAAGAGTATTCCTTCCACACTGCTGCTACCTCCAATATACACTGGTTTCAAAACTATATATATATCTTCAAATTTGAGGGTGAGTCGTTGCTGGCTAGTTAGTTATCAACCAGTGTAGCATGTTGAAGGAGACTATTTGAAGATTCAATGAGCTTTCGTAATCCCATTGTTCCCATCATCAGGTAAAACTACATAAATTATTGTCAGTAATGAAGTATATGAATTGTCCAAAATAAAGTACTTGCATCTATGTGAGGATGATGATAATGATGTTGACAATGATTATTACATGTGGAATGTAACACACCATGAAGAAAATAAATTGTGATTGAAATTGATTGAAACTCGTAGTTAGATGCTCTTAGTCACCCAAGGGGCCGAAACTATCAAGAACTCAGGTTCGAAAAATTGTTGATAGAGCTGACATTACAGATGTCATGGACAGGTATTACCCGCTATTATACCAACAGTAAAACTGGAGGTTTTTATGAATTGATCACTTTGAGTCCGAAATATTATTGGTATTGTTCCTGAGAGGGATCATTGTCCATAATCGATGAACTCATTTCACTCAGATGATTGTTATCGGTTTTTTTGTCCATATCTTTGCATTCTTGTTGAATGGAAGCAATTTATATTAAGGTATATATCGATAAAACCAGTGTATATTGGGGACCAATGTGAAATGATATTATTTATAGGGATTTCCTTTCGTCCGCTCCAAGCAATAAAACAAAAATCAACACTATGATGATATGTTATGTTACTACATAGGACAACTCTATGATGATGCAAGGTATAAACATCTTTGGTGAGGTTGATTTCAACGTTGTTCAAATCATGTATAAAGACACGATAACACATTGATGAAGACATTGATACGTGAACATCATCATATAGATCATTCAGGCTAAAATCATTATTCTGTAGTCAACTTTTAATTCAAAAGGATGGGTGTATTAAAAAGTCGAACACATTTTCTATCGGCAGCTGTACATCGGAGAACAGTTGAGTGAGTTCGAAGTATAGCCTAGATGGTGAAGAAAATTCAAGTTTTTGGACGTCACGCAATTTATAAAAATCGTAAAATTTGGATAATTGAGAAAACCAAATTTCTTTTCGAATAATCTGTTTTTCAAAATCTGAAAATTGTTCAAGGTGTATTTTGTAAGAAGGCTGGGCTGGACATATGGAAGAATGAAAACCAAAATAAAATTCAAGCCCTATATTTCACACCACCAGAGACAAGGTTATATATGGATGTAGAGGCCTACTGTTTCATGATGGAAAATAATCACTAAAGTACTGTATTATTCCAATATTTGAGGCTGAGGAAATTGCATAGTTGAACTATCATAATTCTTTTACCTATACCAGGACGATTACCATAGTTTTAGAATGAGTGAAATGAGTATAGTAACAATCCTATTTCAACTATAAAACGGAATGTATAACTAGTCAAGGAATGATAGCGCAATGAACTGTTCAGCAATCGCAGTCACATAGTTTACTATGGGAGAGCTTCACAAGAGTTTCACCAGTTTGTGAATTAATACTAAAAAATGTGATTATTCAACAAGTCTCAGATGTGAAAAAATTGAAAAAAAAAACACTGGGGGATCTTTACAAGGGTAGAGTACAGTTTCCTGAGGGCTGGTCGCTACCAGGAGTTCGAAGCACACCTAAGCTGCACCCTAGCTCCCTATGGAAGAACTGAATATAGCCTCCTGAGAGGGCACACATAGCACATGGAGACAACAGAAAAAAAACTGGCGAACAGGATATTATATTTTCGGAAATTTCACTGACTGAATGTGCTATGGCTGTGACTTACCTTCTGAGAAGGAAGGTGGGGTTGGAGAATTATTAGATCTTGCTTCAAAGGACTGAAACAGGCCGGGCTGCATGGCTTTTTAAAACTTCATGGCAGGCTCCAGGAACAAATTCCACAAATGGCTTCCTGACGGAGATTCCATTCACTGATGGTAAGCAACAGCTTCCCAAAAAATCAAATTCTCCGAAGGGTTTCTACGGTTTTCACCGAGAAAATCAAAATCACTTTTTGCACAAGTCAAGTGCACGCCACCATGGCTAAGCAAGAAAAAGTCAGGTGGCTACTTGCCGGAAATTCTCTTACTCTCGTTTCAACTAGTCAAAACCCTAACTTTCTGTTAAAATCACAATTAGCGCTAGATATGAATTCCCAGGATCGATCCTATTGTTCGAAGAAATGCATACGCCTCAACTATCAAGAAGAATTGTTCTTCTTCTTTTGTCTTCATAGGAATAATCCCCAAATTCTCCACAGAAGACAAATGACAGTCCACAATGACAGCAGTATGACAGCAGTGACAGCGCCATCCTGATAACACTAATACGAAAATATAATCCTGAGATATTTTCCCAAAAATAAACAAAGAAATTTATATCCAAATTGAAACCAATTCAGAATGAACATCATCATAAATCCAGAAATATTCTAGCGAAATATAATTTATCACCCTGGAGAACACCAACGGTTAGTTGTTTGTCTACTTTTGAATGGATTACAATATTAAATAATATACTCTTGGATTCTAGGGCCTTAGGATCAGAAAGACAGAAATCAAAGAATCCTACAGCTCACATCATCACTTCCTATTAGCACATAGAATATCAGAAGGAATGAGTACTCTTCTATTGGAATTTGTTTGTTAAGTTATCTCATTCAAAACTGTGTGTGATATAGTTGTTTCATTGAATGTTCTACTACTCAAGGATTATTCACTATATGTCAGACTGAATGTTCACTGTGAGTATGGCTTCTCCTCAAATTAATAGGGTAAGAATTTGAAGATTAGGTTTATTACACCAAAGGAAACTGAAAACCAATCTTAGCACGACACAGTGCTACTCTACTGTAATTTGATGAGTTTTATCAAGATAATGAGCTAATATGAACTTGTAGCAATTTCAATTGCTAAAATTTCATTTTGACGAAAAATCAATAACATGTTTTTTTCAATAATTCGTGTGGTTGAGTTGACTTCTGGCCACATTATATTGTCACAAACTGTAGGCGGGGGTTGCCTAAGTTGTGTTCTAGATCCATCAGAGAATGAACTTTGAGAGTGATAATAATAAAGAATACTCCAAAGGGTTTTCAACAAAACATATACACACATTTATTCTTTGTATTATGATTAACAATAAATAAAACTTAACTTACCCTATATGTACAAATTAAATGGCATTTCTGGGAGCCTGAGGAAGGGCATCTTCTTCTGCCCGAACTCCGAAGATTCGGGCACAGTGGCAAATGATTGAAACTGATCGAACTGATCGAAATGATCGAAAATGATCGAAATGATCGGACTGATCGGAATGATCGAAAATGATCGAACTGATACCTGTGCTGGCTTCCTCGCGCCTTTTATATATCCAATCTATATTTTGGAAACGTGACAGTGAGGAAGTCAGGTGGATGGTTTGGAGTCATTGTCACGCCTGTGTTTAGGTTCAACTAGTAATCGAAAGTTCGTGGTTCAATAATTTTGGAAATAATAAACAGATACGTGAACGTTCAATGACTTCGAACCAATATGATTCTCAAAAGAATTCTTGGAATTTGACTCAGAATATCTTATCATTTGTGACATGCCCCTCCTCTAATAACGACGGCCCCCGTCGTTAAAAATGGTCAGATGGGCCTATTTCTGAAATGCTAATTCGAATATTCTCTATATATACATTCTATCCTTCCAAAATCCTAATTAAAATGCTATCAATATACCTCTGTTTGTGAATCAATTTACAATAAAAATAATGATAACCTGTCCTAACTGCAAATTTTACAAAATTCAAAATAGTCGATCCGCACACTCTGGTCCATGGCTCGGAGGTCTGGGTAGTTTCTGAGTTTCACATCAGGCGTTCCTCAGGTATAATATACAGTGAGGACGTAAAAAGTCCTCCCCCCCCCCCTTATCTTTTGAACGGAAGAAGCTATCGAGGTCGGGTAAAATTCAGGTAAAAAGGTACTACTTTCACTACTTTTTGGCATAAAAATGAATGTGGTCACGTGGCCTAGTGTCAAGAGGGTACCATCAACTTTTTTTTTTCAAATGTAAAAGGGGGTCACGTGGCACCTGGTTTTGAAGGCCTTCCGATTCTCTATCCAACACCGCTGTGTTTGTGAAAATCGACCAAGCCGTTTCAGTGTTTGAAATTTGCTTCAAAAATAAATAAGGTAAAAAAACTGGAACAAAAACCACATTTTAAAATACCAATAATATGCGCACCTGTCTTACCACAAAAAATTGACTCTTCGACCATAATCAGTGACGGAGTTGAAATTCTGCTGCAATTAATAGTTGAAATAATTTCTTTGTGAAATTTTTGAAGCAAATTTCAATAACTTGTCAGTTTGAAACGGCTTGGCCGATTTTCACAAACACAGCGGTGTTGGATAGAGAATCGGAAGGCCTTCAAAACCAGGTGCCACGTGACCCCCTTTTACATTTGAAAAAAAAAAAGTTGATGGTACCCTCTTGACACTAGGCCACGTGACCACAATCATTTTTATGCCAAAAAGTAGTAAAAGTAGTACCTTTTTACCTGAATTTTACCCGACCTCGATAGCTTTTTCCGTTCAAAAGATAAGGGGGGGGGGAGGACTTTATACGTCCTCACTGTATAATAATATAATTTATTTCCAAAGAGAAATAATACAAATGTGAGAAAAAAAAAAGATATTATACAAAAAGTATATATACAAGAATACAAATTTAAATCTGAGAAAATCTGATTTTTTCATACATACAAAACAAACAATATTATAAACTTCATCTAGATACAAAGTGTGGAGGATCATTTACATATATAAATAAAATAACAAAAGGAAATAAATCTAGAGAAATCACACGAAGATAAACTTGTTGTGGGTATATTCAGGATACACTTCTCAGTATATATATTACATACATATCACGAAACACACTTAGGAACACAGAAATACATGTTTTATATTAAAGTGAGTAAGTAAGTGAATGAAATTTGAAATTTATAAAAATCAGCCGAAGGTTTAAAAGTATTTTGATATGCTCGAATGTATAAGTACAAAAATTTGTCATTAGAATTGAAAATCATAGAAGTTGGTAATTTTGTTGGTATCAAATATCGATAAGTTTCGTAGCCAAATTTTCAGTTTGTTTCTGTATAGAGTTATGTTATTAAGTTCTCTTAGTGACTGCGGAATATGTGAAAAAATTTTAGGAGCTGTAAAGTAAAAAGATCTCTGGCCTATACTCTTCACAGTTTTTTCAGTTATGAATTCAGATTTTTTTTTATGTCTTGTATTGTGTTCATGTTTGATGAATGTCAACTGATTTTTATTTTTATATTGTAGACACATGACCTTGTAATAGTAAAGCTCAGTTAGGTTGAAAACTGGTATTTCTGTAAAAAGTTGTTCAGTAGGATAGGTGCGATTTTTATTGTAAATTATTTTCAAGAAGAATTTCTGGATAACTTGTAAATTTTTTGTGTGGCAACTATATGCTCCCCCCCAACCGGATATGCCATATTGAATATGGGATTCTACAAGTGAATGGTTTAGAATTTTGAGTTCCTCTATGCCAAGAATATTCTTCAGGTGTTTGAAAGTGAATAGGATAGATCTTAATTTTTTAACTACTTTACTAATATGAACATCCCATTTAAGGTGCATATCAATTTCAATTTCAAGGTAAGTTATAGATTCAACTTTTTCAATTAAATGAACTGTTTTATTTACTCTCAAAGTGAGAGTTTCAATATCTGGTGAGTTTGATTTGTTACAAGAAAATGTCATAAATTTTGTTTTCTCTAGATTCAACGTGAGATTCATTTCGCTAAGCCAACTACTTATTTTTTCGAGGTTCTGTTCCGCTTGGTTCTTTACCTCGTTCCAAGTAGTAGCAGTACAAAGAATGACAGTGTCATCCGCAAATGAGGATATACTCAAATTTTTTTCAATAGAAAGAAGGCCATTAATGTACACCAAAAATAATACTGGGCCTAGTACCGTTCCCTGAGGTACTCCGATCGATAGTTCTTTAGGTTCGCTACTCTCGTCATCAATTTGTACATGTTGTATTCTATTTTGGAGGTACGATCTGAAAAGGTTCGACACAGTTCCCCTCAAACCAAGGTCTTCCATAACGTCAAGAAGTTTCTGATGGTTAACGGTGTCGAATGCCTTAGCTAGGTCTAGAAATACACCTATTGAACATTTACCTTCATCTAAAGCTCTATAGATTCCATTTGTTAGATAAACAATGGCATCTTCAGTTGATTTGTTCGATCTGAATCCGAACTGTTTTGGAGAAATAATATTGTTTATTTCTAAGAACTGCATGAGACGGGTTTTAATTGATTTTTCAATAACTTTTGATATTGTACTGATCAGTGAGATAGGTCTGTAATTTATAGTATCTGTCCGATTTCCTTTTTTAAACAACGGTTTAATTATAGCAATTTTCAAATTGTCTGGAAATTCCCCCTTCTCAAATATAAGATTGATAATAAAGGCTAACGGTTCTTTAATGAATTCTCTGATCAGTTTCATGTTTTCTGAAGTTATGCCATCGACTCCCGGGCATTTGTGATTTTTCAACTCTTTTATCAATTCATTTACCTCTGCTGCATCGATTGGCTTCATGAACATATTTACATTTATTACATTTCTTTGTACAAAGGAGACTTGTGGTTTTATAATTTGATTTGCCATATTCTTACCTAAATTTACATAGTGGTTGTTGAACAAGTTTGCTTTTTTTTTTTTATCAGATGTAGTGGTACCGTTTTGTGTGATTTTACTTATCTTAATTTTACAGTTTTGTTTACCTGTGAACTTTTTGATATTATCCCATAACGATTTCGAATTATTCTTATTTTTTTCTATCTGTTTTCTGTAGTAGTTTTCTTTTGTTTGTTTCAATAAAGTTGTTGAGTTGTTCCTATATCTTTTATACTCGTTCGACAATTGTGGGTTATTAGGGTTTTTCATCAATCGTTTGTACATAATATGCTTAGTATTCACTGATTTCATCAAACCTTTGGTAATCCAAACATTTCTTTTTTTATCGCAATATTTAATTTTTTTGTACGTAGTAGAGGACTCTATAGCATTTTTAATTTCTGAAAGAAGGTAATTAGTACTGGTATTGACATCGGTCATCTTGTATAATTTATTCCATTGTTTACTTTTCATTATTTCGAAAAGTTTCTTCTCATTCAGAATTTTAATTCGTGTTTCAGGTGTTTCTTGTATTTGAAAAGATTGATTCGGAAGTATAACAACTGTTGGTATACTTCACTAACTGCGTGGCTTATCGTATAATTTGGCAAATGCATGGCTTCTCGACGTAGCGTGGTTTCCTGGAGTGTTCTCTACATGGTTACTGGCATCTCCATAGATTACAGATGTGGCTATGTGACGTAATCTAACTAGATGAAGATGACTGGAGTTTTCCTGGACAGCTACCGAAATCGGAATGGCAACATCATTCCAAACGTCAGCTTCTCTCATTTGCAAGGTTTGACTGATTTGGGATGCTAAAAGGCTACAACGGCTGCGATATCCTCGGATAA
The DNA here is from genome assembly GCA_918026855.4 of Phaedon cochleariae. Classification (NCBI taxonomy): domain Eukaryota; kingdom Metazoa; phylum Arthropoda; class Insecta; order Coleoptera; family Chrysomelidae; genus Phaedon; species Phaedon cochleariae. Next base: position 43,089,985 of record OU896713.1, on the reverse strand, counting down.
CTCATTGACGGTAGTCTACAAATGTCATCTATATAGCTCCTAGATGCATGTAGCTCTGTCTCCATGGCTGTATCTTCGGAAAACGTTCGCTACTGGTACCCTATGCTTTTTTCGTACCTCCCACACTGGTGATGCCCGTAAAAACGATTGCATGGTCCACTCTGTATGCGGTGAAACTCAGTCCAACTACCTCGGTAACTTATTGCCTCTTCTCGAGTGTGGGATCACATGTAAAACAAGAAATGAAATTATTGCAGCATAACAAAAAATTTCCAAACATATATAATCAAACTCATCATCAATCAACTATTCTCGCTAAATCTACATTTTTACCTATATGAAGAAACAATGTTTGTCTGAAATTATAAAACACTATTCACCCATCTGACTCATCTATGGCTATTTCAATATTTCGTGAAGTTTTTCAAATTAAAAACTCCTGGGTGATGACATTTACTCCGTGTTATTCGCAATCTGAGTTCAATGTCAATAATATTGACTTCTTCAATTTGTTAACAAGATCAGTTTTTCCTAATGAACTAAGTACCACCTCGCTAATTATATTAAAAAATATCTGAATGTATACTATTATTTTTTGTAATATGAATATTCCACAATTTATAAAATCTACCACAAAAACCAAATATCCAAGAATATATTATATATATCACTGTATACGTTATGAGAGGTTGAACTTGAACCGTATATAATGTGACACCCGATACCAAAACATCAACGTGAATCGAATACTGACCCCATTAATTTACTTCTTCTTATGCATATACCTGTGTATATGTTGATTTATTGAATGAATTGCTAGAGCTACTTCGCAAACTTTATATTAACCAGTGATTGAATAATAATGAAGAAAAAACTCTTTTCACTCCCATTGTTTCATAAGCGAATGTCTTGCATCGAGATGGTTGCCTTCCAAAAAATACATGATTACTGCATTCATATTATGTTTTATAAAATAATTAATTTGTCAAAAAATTTCTTCAAAAATTTATGTCAATTGTTCCGTATTTTTGTATTTATTGGTGACTTCATGTCGATGTTTTTATCGGAAAATTAAATAGTCGAGTTAATGTTGAATTCTCAAATACATGAGCACGATTTTTTAAACTATATCGCGATTTTTTCCATTAGCTTCATGAAACAATGTTCCTCCGTTTTTTCATAAATAAAATACTTACTTTGATACTTAGTTACTACTTTACCTATGCCTTAAGAATGTTTTTTTTTTTGGTGGCTGTTGAAATTTTCTCTACCTGTTCTCCACATTTTTTTTTTAATTTTCTCTACTTTTTTTTCCCAATATTTTCATTGCTTCCATATCTTGTTATTCTCCTGTAGTGTTCATATGATTGATTTCTTCTCCTCTGAAACATACTAAAAATTCGATTATTCTAATGTTACATGACTATTATTTTCCTCAAAAATTATCGATCTGAAAGAAAAACTAGACTTTTTCTTCTCATATTAAGTTATCAACATGCTCAATATTCGCTCATCTATCTCTTTTTCGACTTCGGCTTTCAATTTTTCACAGTGTACGACATATCTCGTCGCCTTAACAAGGTACTCTCTACTATATAGGTACTCATTTTTCTCAATATACTCAATATTAACTTCATGTGCTATAAATTTGTGCTTTTTCGTCAGCTCTATAGATTCTCTCATCCCTACTCTAATTATTGAAACATTTGTCTAATACCCTATTCCCTATTCTTTCGATATAGCTCAAATATCCCTACAATGTAGAGCATTTTCCGGGATTCCACGTGATCAAACCTTTGAGCATTCCTGACTATCGATAGGCCTACTTTTGCACATCACAGCACAACTTTTATTGTTCAAACCATCATTGTACCTCAACAAACTTCAATGCTCCATAAATTCAATACTACCAATAACTCCATGATATCACATAAAACTCTCTTTTTCTCGCTATACAATTCGACTATTCCGGACCATTTCCTGAAACAACTACTCCCCTGGCTATTTGCCTCGACAGGTATTGAATGATACAGGGTGATGGTGCGGTATCCACAGTGACTCTTGCACTGATCAAGTCGTCAGCGAAAATATCTTTGACTCATTGGTCAACAACTAAATAACCTCTTTGGGTTCAACAAATCACTCACTTTCATATAATCATCTAGCTAGTGCCCATCTTGGGTCTTATCATAGCACAGTATCCTAATATACTGCATATACATTGTCATCAGCGACAATCAAAAACCTTTTTCATATTATTTTCCAGCCGATACTTCAATACTTTGAGATTTTTATCACGAAATTCATCCTGAGCATGTTGATTGTATTTCTATATGTAATCCACAACAGATCTATGTCTATTTGTGTCATCATTAGTACTACACATTTTCTTCTTAACCCAATTTCTTGAATGAAGCTTCAAAATATTTAGCCTGGAGAAATCAATTCGTATGACAGCCACCTATCTTCTGCTTTAAGTTGATAGTACAATTTTCACTCGTTCAAGGACACATGTTATACAAAAATAAAGTTACCTAAATTTACTTAATCGGAATAAAATATATAGTGAGAATAAATGTGTGTTTCTCCCAAAAAAACAATACCTACCTATGATGATTATTAACGTTCATTCTCTAGAGATAAATGATCCAAAAAAGTCAAATTCCATTTTTTAAAACTTTGGGCTTGGCTTGCGATGAAAATGAAAATATTATGCTATACTCTAATGAAACTTCAGTCATGAAGGTGATTAAGTTGCTTCGAGTAGTAAAATCCTTGTGGAAATCAATATTATAATTCGATAACAAATATCCACGAATACCCTCAACTTTCTAGTTCCATCTCTTTCGGAATCAGATAATCTTTTGTGAAGTGTGACCCTCATATTTTCTCATATGGTCACTTCCACATTTCTCTCGATACGAAAAAAATCATCATAAATCTCAATAATTCCTCATTATTTCCATCTAAATATCTAAATAAACTCCATTTCCACACGAAAAAATTAATTACTTCTTCAAACACTCTGTATATCACCTCAAGACATTAACGTTTTCGCAATATAGCACATTTTTATCGAAATGATAGTTTCTCTGTTTTTCAATGGGTCGCAAACAATTGAAAATAAATTAATACTTCTCACTCAGTTTTCGTATGGGTACAGAAGGTTTTAGCATGCCTATCTGTGTGCACTACCAGGAACGCCTCATTTGAAAATCAAACCGAGGCAGTCCAGTTTTAGCATGCTGGACCGTTCGCAAATCCTGGCCACATTTTAACATTCAATCCTCAAAATAATGAAAAATGTTTCACTTAAATATTTAACTAACTTTGATATTCATAATTTGATGAAAATTACATAATTAAAAAAAGAAAAAGAAAATGAAATTTGAAAAAGTGAGGTTGGTTATGAAGAACCAACCTCGGGAACGAGCCATTGGCGCCTCCCCCATGTCACAAACTGTAGGCGGGGGTTGCCTAAGTTGTGTTCTAGATCCATCAAAGAATGAACTTTGAGAGTGATAATAATAAAGAATACTCCAAAGGGTTTTCAACAAAACATATACACACATTTATTCTTTGTATCATGATTAACAATAAATAAAACTTAACTTACCCTATATGTACAAATTGAATGGCATTTCTGGGAGCCTGAGGAAGGGCATCTTCTTCTGCCCGAACTCCGAAGATTCGGGCACAGTGGCAAATGATTGAAACTGATCGAACTGATCGAAATGATCGAAACTGATCGAAATGATCGAAATGATCGGAATGATCGAAAATGATCGAACTGATACCTGTGCTGGCTTCCTCGCGCCTTTTATATATCCAATCTATATTTTGGAAACGTGACAGTGAGGAAGTCAGGTGGATGGTTTGGAGTCATTGTCACGCCTGTGTTTAGGTTCAACTAGTAATCGAAAGTTCGTGGTTCAATAATTTTGGAAATAATAAACAGTTACGTGAACGTTCAATGACTTCGAACCAATATGATTCTCAGAAGAATTTTTGGAATTTGACTCAGAATACCTTATCATTTGTGACTTGTTTGTAGGTTTGAATGTCAAAGGCAAATTCTTTGTTTTCACAAACTGCAGAGTTTTTATTTGTATATATCTATTGAGATGTGTATTCATGAAAAATAAGCATTTCAGTGTTTTGTAAGTTCATCTATTCAGTTGATAAAGGCTGTGAGGTTGAGAATTTGGTGAAAATCTATTGAATTGAGGAAGAGCAGATAGTAGACAAGAATGGGTTACTTCACTTGATTATGTTATGAGACTTCGCGTCATGGAAACGCGTTGCTATAATAATATATTGAAAGAAAGAATAAATGAATTTTGCTCGAATGGTTGATATCTGTTCGTTCAATAATGCAGTTGTCTACCTGAAAATTTAGGCCATTTTCATCGGAGTTATTCAAGTTGAATTTGATTCGATTGTTAGACTTCTCATCGCACCGTAGAACATTATAATATCTTGCCGTTTGTAGATTGTAGATTGTAGATGGGTCGTATAGGCTGGGAGACCTCTCGATCACTGCGACCTAGAAGATCTATTGTGATTACTCCTATCTAGTTTTGGTCCTCTAACCCTAGACTTCTGATAAAACCTAGGATTCTCCTGACGGTTGACTTTTCCACTTCAGCAGGGGTGAGATAGACCTGTTTTAGGTGGTTCAGCCTACGGCGGACTAATACTTCACATGAGCAAAGTATGTGTTCTGCGGTTTCGGTCGCATTGTTACAAAAGCGGCAAGTGTCAGTCTCCGCCAGACCCATCTTTTTGAGGTGGTACCTCGGAGGGCCGTGTCCTGTGAAAAAGCCTGTGATGAGCTTCAGCTCTGGTTTGCTGAGGCTGAGTAGCTCTTTGGCTCGGTTCTGCGAATGGTTGATGAACCTTTCCGCTTGTCGTTGACCTGGAGTTTCTCTCCAGTAGGAGGACATTTCATTTTCTTCCCATTTCCCGAGTTCTCACTTTAGGTGACATTTGCTTATCCCACAAAAAGGCTCAGGACCCAAAAGTGCAGATGCTGCACCTTTTTTTGCAATGCGATCAGCTGCCTCATTGCCTTTGATTTCTTCATGCCCTGGAACCCACATGAATGTGACTTTGTTGCCCTTTCCCAGTTGCATGGGTGTTTCAAAGCAGTCCCATGTAATCTTTGATGTGACAACGAATGATTTTGGGGCTTTCAGTGCGGCTTGGCTAACTGAGCAGATATATATGTTGGCACTCTTCAGGCCTTTGCTCAGGCACCTCTGGGCGCAAAGGTTGATGGCATGTATTTCAGCTTGAAAGATAGTGGGGGAGTGACCTAAGGCTTCAAATAGCCCACATACACACGCACATACCCCTTCTTCCATTTTCGAACCATCGGTGTACCAAACAAGGGACCCTCTGTCCAGCTGAGGCTCAGCGGAACCGTACCTAGGGCGGCTTTTTATAACCACTTCAAAGGTATGATCGAAACTGAGCCTGGCTGGCATTATGTCCGATGGTTTGGTTGCAGATTCCATTTGTACTCCTTGTAGAATGACCATGTGACCAGTGACATCACCTGGTCTGGCCAATTCAGTGGAGTTCAATCTGTATGCACTGAGAGCCGCAGTCCTCTTGATAAAAATATGCAAGGGTAGTAGGTCAAGCATAGCTTCTATTGCTGCAGTAGGGCATGTACGCATAGCCCCTGTGATCCCAAGACACGCGAGTCTCTGGATTTTTACAGCTTAAGTTGAGCTTTTTTCCTCACTTTTGGTCCACCACACTAGAGAAGCGTATGTGACCATGGGTCTGACCACCGTGAGATGAGACCAGTTGATCATATTTGGTTTGAGACCCCAAGTCTGGCCAAACATCTTTCGGCATATCCAGAGAGCTGAAATTGCCCTATTGACGATTTTGGTCCAGTGTTGGTTCCACGTGAGTTTCTTGTCTAGGATTACTCCTAGATATTCGACCTCTTCGGAGGAATTGAAAGGCGTCCCATATATAATGGCTTTCTTTATATTGATCTTCCTTCTTTCGGTGAATGGAACGATGACCGTTTGCTTGGGTTGACATTCAAGCCCTCCTGAAAGCACCAGTCTTTCAGCAAGTTGAGTGCAGTCTGCATTAGGTTTGATATAATCCTATCATGCTTGCTTCTTATCATTATGACAATGTCATCCGCATAGCCTTGAATATCGAAGCCAGCGGTGCTTAGTTTGTTGAGTAGGTTATCGTCAACTATGGACCATAAAAGAGGAGACAGTACCCCTCCTTGGGGGCAACCTCTAGTGGCCTGTGCAGTTACCGAGCTGCTTACCAGTGTAGCTCTCATTCTTCTACTCTTGAGCATGGATTGTATCCAGCCTGTTGTTGGGGCCTCGAGCCCCTTGATGGTTGTGGCTCGCTCTATCGATTCATAGGAAGTGTTTTCGAACGCTCCTTCTATGTTGATGGAAGCACACAGAGCAATTTCTTCATCTACCTGTGCCTTTTCAATTTTTCCCAACAGACTATGTAAGGCGGTCTCTGTAGATTTGCCTGAGTGATAGGCAAATTGATTCTTGTGGAGCGGACTATTCGACAGAATTTTGCTTCTGATGTGTTGATCAAGTAGTTTCTCCATAGTTTTCTGGAGGAAAGGAGTGAGGCTAATAGGTCTATAGGATTTGGGCTGGTCACTGGGACGTTTACCCACCTTTGGAATAAAAACCACATTAACCTCTCTCCATGTTTGCGGAATGTGGCGCAAGAAGTAGCTGGCTCGAAATAATCGAACCAGTACGAGCAGTATCTTCTTGATTTCCTGTTGTAGGGCAGCCGGTATAATGCCGTCACCACCTGGAGATTTGTAGGGCTTAAATGTGCTGATAGCCCACCGAATTTTGTTTTTTGTGAAGATTTTACCTGATAGGCTTTTTTCGCGGTTGGAGGGACGATGTGCGTCCCTTACATCCGGATAGCCTACTTGCAGGTTGTCGTCACTGATGCTTTCTGGGAAGTGAGTGTTAATTAGCAGTCTCAAGCTTCCCTCCGAATTTTGCGTGTAGGTACAGCTCCAATTCCGGAGCAGATCAATTCCGTTTCAGTGGTCCTTAGAGAGGATTTTTTGTGAACGGGTTGCTGGCGGGACTCCATTAATTCCTTCACAGAACCTCCTCCACGTTAACCTCTTGGATTTCCTCAATTCTTTGTTGTACTCTGTCAAGGCCTTCTTGTGTTCGTCCCAGTTGCCTGTACGTTTTGACCTATTGAAGAGTCGTCTGGCTTCAGCTCTAAGTGCACTGGGCCGTTTGTTCCACCAAGGTACATTTCGGTTCGATACCTTTTGTTTCACAGGACAGCTTTGCTCATAAGATTACAATATGAGATTTTGGAGTTGCGTCGAAACCTGCTCCAGATCCTGGATTGTTTCAATGCTAGTGTTCAGGTCCTCAACTTCCGACTTTAGGCATTCACGGTATGTGTTCCAATCGGTCAGTTTCGGATTCCTATATTTTGTGGTAATCGTCCCTTTTGCCTCTTTATCGAATCTGATGTGATTATGATCCGACAGTGAGGGTTCATCGGAGACGTGCCAGTTGAGAATTTTATGGTTTATAGACGGACTGGCCAAGGTCAAGTTCAAGACCTCTTGCCTAAAACTGTTTATGAAGGTTGCTTTATTTCCTTTATTGATTATATCTATGTTGTTGGACGAAAGATATTCAAGTAGGAAACTCACCTCTTTTGTTGATGTTTACATTTTTTGCTAAAGCACATCTTCCCAGATGCAGATTGCTATCACTTTTATGACAGGTGATCCTATCTGTTAAGGACCTCCTGAAATGACATGAATTGTTCGTTACAATGGGCTTATATCACAAAAAATTCTTATTTTATAATTCAATAGAACTCACTCAAACTAGCTCACCACCGTAAACCGTTTCTTACTGTGAGCTCCCTACGTTTTATAAAAAATTATTAGAATCCCTGATATTTTGGACCTCTGAAAACGAGGCGATGATGTGACGTCAAAATCCTAATACTGAAACAAGACTATTCCAGACAGAGATGAATGATACATGGTTTCTGACAGAGTGAATTAGCGCGAGATCACAGTTGAAAGAATTAATATATTAGTTGCCTCAGTCTCCGTCGTGCGTTTGGTATTTCCTTTCAACTATGGCGATATGAGGTTTCTACGTCATAAGAGGGTCCGTTTTCAGAAGGTACCATTATTTATGTCCAAAAATAAAATATTCCAGTTAATTTTTCGATAGAATTATGTCGTCAATCATTATTTATGTATGAAAGGATCATCATAAACATGGTCTGAGTAAGAAGTTCTACTAAGGTGTACACGCCCATTGACATGGTATTATGGAATACTTCATTTTCATACACGTATAATATGTTTTTGAATGGATATATCTCACTCAAACATGATGCTCGACTCAAATATCATCATATCTACCATCATTATGAATGTGAATGTTAGTTGGTTTGTCGTGCTTCTACGCCAAAACTCCTCAGATGATTATCATTCAACTTGAGCGGCTTCATTAAAAACTCTTCGATGATTACGTTTTTAATTTGCAACAGATCCAGTTTCAGTGAATTTAGCTACAAGGTCCAAAACATATCTATGCGAAGTTATCCTGCCCGGATGTCTGGCGTTGAATGTGACGGCAGTTTGCCGAGAACATTGATGTTGTGCACCATAAATTAGAATCATTTCCACTCTTTCGGCTAGTGTGTAAACCATTTTGGAAGTGAAATCTGAATCAATAAATTAATTTTCACTATGTCAAGATTGTCACAAAGGTAACTGACAGCAAATTAAATTTTCTCTTTTCCTTAGCAACTATAAAGAACTAAACAGGTATAATAATAAATACAGTTCGCCCATGTTATCTGTGTTGATAAAAAGAAGACGAAAAAAAATTTGGATTGTTATTCGGTTGTTGCCATCACGTCTAATCTTTCGAATTGATGTTAATGTTGGTTTTTGAACACTAACTTATTGAAATAAAAAGTTATATTTTTGTGTGTTTTTTTTTTCTATGTGAACAAATTAAGATAAATAAAGATGCTTCTAATTATCGCGAAAACGAATCGACCAATTTTGAAAAATCAAACGCTACAATAAAGCAATTAAAAAGACTGTTCAAAAGAGCTAACACTCGATACCCCTTACCATTTAAGATTTTTAGGAGGGTAGCTCCTGAGGCCAGGGGTAAAAGGAGGCGAAGCAATTTCTGCTTAAAAAGTTGTCTCCCTCGATAAATTTTTTTACGTGTTTCGGCGATTTTTTTAAAAACCTTCATGTTTCGAAAAATTCGAGGTGGGAAGTTTTCAAATGAACACCTTGTATGTAAGTGCGTTCATCGAATGACGGCGACTGGTCAATCACTGCTGAATGAACGTGTGTTGTGCAGGTTATACAAACATTACATGTGTAGTTATGGTTTCAAAAAAACTCACTAGGTGCAATCAGGCTACAAAAATATAAAAAGTTCTTACCCCCGCAGATTCTCCTCAGATTTGGGATGCCGCATTGCTGTGAAGATCATCACCACACCACTATTATCCATGAATCAGCACACTTGATTATTGAACCCTTCACCATTAAAAGGTGCTCCGCAGAGATTTTCTTTAATCAAAATAAATCAGAATTCATGTCACTAGAAGCCGCAGTTTCCTTGAATAAAAACTTATGCTGTTCATGTTGAACAAATTCATATCAAGAAATTCCAAGAAACGAAGCAAGCAAGCCGATTGATTTGAGACAAGTGTTTATTGCTTCATTCGAATGAAACATTCTTGTACGAAGCGAATCAATTTCAAGAAAATGAATTTGTTTGATCGCAGAAATTCTTTTCATCTGTGAAGACCTGTGAAGTTTCTTGAATGAGGATTAGTGCAGTCAAACGGAAAAACTGGTCTAAACTCAGGTAGCACATCTTATTGGCTGGAACCCGATTCCATATTGGGCCGATATAGATATATCGTACATGTGGAAAATAATATAGGTCCAATATGAGATTATATTGGACAAACAATATTGGAATGATAATATTGGTGGAATATTGGTTTAACTTGAGCTGAATATGGATTGTCAGCTACAATATCGGAGCAATATTGGCTGTAAAATTCGTTAACAATGTGTTGAAAAACATTTCTATGAATGTTAAATGATATTGTTTTACATATGTCGATACAACAACATCGTATACATATTGTTCCCGACATTTATAACCAATAATGCAATTTGAACATTCTCCCCATGTCGATTTTGAAGCGGTTGTGCAATATTGTATATTTGAGTTCGACGGCATATTGGTTGAATATTGTCTCAACAATATCCGAAACATCATATTCACCAATCTTGATTAATATCATTCTATCCATATCATGCGGAAGATATCGTATACATATTGTTTCCAACAATTATAACCAATATAGCGATTTGAACATTCTCCCCATGTCAATTCTGAAGCGGTTATGAAATATTGTATGTTCGAGTTCGACGGCACATTGTTAGAATATTGTTTCAACAATATTTGGAACATAGAATTCACCTATATTGATTGATTTCATTCCAACTATATCTCGCGGATGATATCGTATACATATTGTTTCCAACAACTATAACCAATATCGCAATTCAAACATTTTCCCCAGGTCGATTCTGAAGCGGATATACAATATTATGTTATCGGATTCGACGGCAAATTGGATGAATATTGTTTCAACAATATTTGGAACATCGAGTTCACCTATATTGATTGATATCATGCGGAAAATATCGTATACATATTGTTTCCAACAATTATAACCAATATCGCAATTTGAACATTCTCCCCATGTCGATTCTGAAGGGGTTATGCAAAATTGTATATTCGAGTTCGACGGCTCATTCTTAAATATTGTTTATTAAACCATATTCAAAACATCATATATTTACCCAAGTTGATTGATAACGTTTCAACTATATCATGCGAAAGACATGGAATGCATATTGATTCAAACATGAATATCAACAACGGCAATTCGATATATATCTTATATCGGTCATGGAAGAGAAAAACAATATTGTATTTTCAAGTTCAATTGCATATCGGGTGAATAGTTTTCTAGCCATATTCAGAAAATAATATCATCTCATATTGGCTGATATGTGATTCACTATATCATGTGAGCAATATTGTTCACATATTGTTTTGAGAATACATATCGATATCGAAATTTCGATATTTATTCCATATCACGCACTCCCAAACCGATGTCGATAGATGGCGCTATAAATGATTGGTAACGTACTTCCATTGCCGATCAGACGAGAGAATATAAATATTGGCTCTAGACGATTGTAAAGTATTATTACCTGGAGTAGGGGTTAACCGTGATCAACAAGGCGGCTTCCCCAGGGCGAGGCCCTCCCATTGAACTTCGGCTGGGCTGACCTTTGTAATTATTCCTGATGCGAATAACTCGCAAATATTGGTATGGAAATAGTCCACCAATATTTTGAAGACAACATAGCTACATAATGATTTTCAATAATGTACCAATATTTCCAACCATTATTGCACCAGTATTGTCAAATGTTCACTGTCTATTCATCAGCGATATTGATATCACATTTTGTGACCAATATAACTTTACGAATATTCCAGCAATATTGGTATGAGAATATTCTCCCAATATTTCAGAGACAACATACCTTCAATGATTTTCAATGATTCACCGATATTTCCATATAATATTACACCAATATTGCCGAATGTTCACCATTAATTTCTCGCCAATATTGATATTACCTACATTTCGTGTCCGATATAACTCTACGAATATTCAACCAATATTGATACGAAAATATTCTACCCACATTTGAAAACTGATATTGTACCAATATCGCCGAATTTTCACATTTTTTTTCCGCCAATATTACTTTCACAATATTTTGCCGATATTTTCGTAATATTGCACCGATATTGTCCCAATATATGTATGCTACTTGGAAAAAGCTGACAAAATATGGTTTTGTGTGATACATTCTCACTCTATTGCAGAAGAGTGGCAGAAGGAATTCTGAAAAGGCGAAAATGACAAAATTTTCAGATGAAAACTATATGTTAGTGACTAGAGTGACTACAATACTTTCAGATCACAATTAACCTGAGAAATCTCAGTCCATTTCACGAAAGCACAATGTGATGGCATGATTGAATCATTAATATATCTCGAAATACACGATTAATATGCCAGAACACTTGAGAATTACTGTTTCGAAACCTCGCGAACGAATGATGAAAGTGTGGTTATTTTACATGATGAAGTTTCTGTGGTGCTGTTTCTGTCATAACCTCAATTATTGAGTAGGAAGCACAGATACAGCCAATTCTGGCATACACTGTGATCATGAATGAGGTACCGGACCAAAACATACGCTGATGCCCTCAGATTCCATCCATAGAAGAGCCATTTTCCTGATGGGTGATGTCACACTCACCAACCCTCTGACTTCATTGAAAACTTGTGAAAAAGTCTGCGACCCTCTAGTCTCCTATAGATATTTTCGAGGACAATGTTCTCCAAGAATCTTTGCTATAAATACATCACAAGCAATACCAGCTAGACGAACTTGACAGGCCCAGTCAGCACATTCCTTTGGTTTTAATCTTGGAAATTGTCGAACAATACCAAAACTCATCCGTCTAGAAAACGGCAAGAACTCCTCACCTTCAAGAGTCGAAAAAAGTTTTGAACTCTTACCTCCTCTCCCTTTCCCTACTGGGTACACGCAATGATATACAAACATTATAGGAATTTCCTCTCGTGCGCTCCAAGAGTTTAAAAAAAATATATATACCACAATTGATATATGCACAAAAATATTATAATTCAATCATCCTCCTCTTCAGCCTGACCTTGGTGATAATACACTGATGATAGAGCTTTGAAAATCCGAAACGAACATCCTTTTTCTCATGGAGGATTCAACTGAGTGATTGATAATACCCCTTCTTCAGATATTACTCAAATTCTTTCGCTGAAATTCCTACAATTTTGCTCGTATTATATTGACCTGTTTCATTACATCCTGTAGGTGGCCGAATTATATCTCAATTATACCAGCAGAATTCCCAACCAGATGTACCGGATAGTTTATAGGCGAGAAGTGCAAGAAGTGTTCACATATTTATTTCAGCAGTTGCTTTATGCAGAGTCTTCCATTAATTTTCTCCCTAAATGCTTGTTTAATACAGCTAGTTGAGGAACTTGGAAATTCAACTAATTATCATTCCCGAGTTTGCCTGGCGCATAAATCAGACTTTGGGTCTGGATCTCATCAGACAACCGCGGAACTCATTCGAAATGGAAATATATTGTATAAGGTGTTCATTCGGAATCAGACCGATTGCATTCGAATGAGTCTACCACTTCTTGAGCAGTGCAAAAAACATGAGATGTTTACAGATTTTTCCTACTTTATGTTACCTCGTGTGTGCCTGTAGTTGATGAAATAAAATTGTAGGTACTCGATATTTCTCGAGTTCAATAAAGTCAATGGTCTCTCTAGGATATTTTTCTGAATCCAGAATCAGGCAGATTTTTCTATAATATAGACGAAGGAGTATTGGTAGGATAGTCCTGTACAAGATCTTCGTATTGTGGATCTGATTATGTGGAATGAAGATGTATGATGAGGATGAGCGAAATGTATCCCACAAAAATTTTTTGTGCCTTTCTCAGTTCAGAATGCATATAATAACACATATGAGAAAATATAGAATGATAACTTTGTGCAAGATAAAAATACAGTGTTTCCAATATTCGTTTATTCGTTGATACGTATAAATCATAAACCTAATGAAAATGACATATTTGGCATGTAACAGAAGTTCACTCATCATCTCCAACTTCCTCGATTGGAATATTGGTACCTTCCCAAACAATTATTGCACAATACTGTGCATGAAATTCCGTATCGTCGACATTTACATCTGGTTCCACAAAGTTCATCTACTGCAGATATAATAAAGAAAACCCAAGCTTATGGAGTTCATCGACAAGTAACCAAGATCGAAAATCTCGATGAAACTGTACACTGACACCTAGACGAATTGAACTTATGATAGATCGTGGCTTGCAGCTTGCGATAAGTGCCTGTTCAATTGAATTTTTCTTCAAACTTGAGGATTTTTTGTTGATTATTATATTCAAGAATGTTTTCAAAATGTCGGGTTGAAGATCATTATTGTCCTGCTCGGAACTTCTTTCTTCTGGTGAAGGATGAAACTCTAAGGATGTTCTCATCAACTCGATTGAATTCTTAATCAGCAGTTGCTTCAACTATCTGAAATTTTTCAGCATTTGGATCTTCTGAACACTTTTGTCGCTGATAATCACGAATTATATCGGCAACTATTTCCCCTGTTACGATCATATTAGCTCAACCTTTTTGTCTCGATATCATAATGCCATCCGAGAAATATTCTATTTTTTATGCATACGACGAACAGTGTAAGGTTCGATATTTTCTGGCAGCAGCTCTGCCACTTTGTCCAGCAACTCCTGAAATTGAATTGGTTCATCATTTTTCTTGAGCCACCTGCATATTTCTAGAAAAGCCTTCTTCTTCACTTTTATCAGAAGGACGTCCTGCTAACTTTGTCTGTTCATTGGGAATATCATGATGATGTTTCTCAGGATCAGAGTCGCCTTTTCTAAAATTCACACCACATTCCTGATTATGAAGAGTGCTGCTGGCCAGTATCGATAACGGACAGAGAAGACACATCAATAATAGTTTGTCGAAACGCGAATGTTCGTGATGAAAAAATTTGCAGATTTTATTATTTTCTCAGTTTCCTTGATAGATTATCCATAATAAAACAAGCAATTATCTTTGAATGCGAATTTCGGCAGCTCAAATCATAAAGCCTTGTTGTTGCTGCTGCTGCTGCTGCTACTACTAGTTGATGCTTCTCTATCAGGACCTGATTTAAATCTGACATCATTCTTCATATTGTTCAGATCAACGTTCAAACGACGACATTCGACGTGAACAATTAGAGGATGAATTTGCACTGGTTCCAAGAGTTCAATTATTCTGTCTTTCTGCTACTTGCTAGCACTTATGATTCCTTGAACATCTTCAGCAGTAAATTTAACACAATTCGAACTATCATCAGTACTTGACGAAAATAATGAGCATTCATTATCTTCCATCGCTGCTTCTAATTCACCATATTTAGGTATACCTGGAAAAATATATCGAATAATGCAACCTTCCATTCACGATCACAGAGAATAGTTTCAATCACATACCAAAATGATTGTTTCACACCTCGACACGAATTTTGAGATCTGCTAACCATATTATCATTTTAAGGAAGATCTTGAAATTCGCTTGAATCTTATCCTGAAGATCCCAACATAGGTAGCGGAACATGTTTTGAGTTGTGAAACAATAATTTTGGTTTGAGCAGCTGAAATATGAAATGTTGCATTGAAAATATTTGCATGAAAAACTGCATCTATATTTTTAATATGGTGTAAGGGGTCGAATGAGGCTTCAGAAGATGGAAACTGCGTTTTTGTGGAAATTATATCCACCTCAATTCCTCCAACTGCTCTACTATTACTGGGCTTGAAGAGTTCGTCTGACTTGCGACAATATTGATATTATAATTGGAACTCCGTGAGAAAAACTGCCCACTGAATTATCTGCGGTGTTTCAAAAATTTTAGAGAACATATTATAAGAGTATCAGTCTGTGTTCGAGTGCTGAACACAAGATGTGTTAACAGTATTCTAGCAGTGCTTTCAATCGATCAACCAAAATATGTGTATCATTCAGTATTATACTCAATTGTTGAGAGATGAATCATATTGGCAAAGCACAAATGTCTCACTTGAGGACCAACTATGGACGTCCTTGAGGGATGTCCCTGAAACAACTACCCTAACAACACAGGGATGTCCTTGGTACGTCCCTTTTTTGTCTCGCGGTACAAGGACATGATTGAAACATCCAGGGGATGTCGCGCAGTGGTTGTCTAGTGGACATCCCACCTGGTACATCCCTAGGTTATCCTATTCGTGTCCCTGGAATATCTGATATCCAGTGACATCAGAGCATTGAATTTCATCAAAGTATTGAGTTGAATTTCTTTGAAAATGTTTGTTTTTCTTCCAGAAAATAATCGTAGTGAAAAAAAAAAAATGAAGTTTCAGAACTTCTTAAGAAATTACCATTTATCGCAAACAGAAATCGTACATGCATAATGCCCCTCATTTTTAAACACCCAAGAATGATATAATAATTATACCCAAATCCTAACAAAGTTGTATTTATTCAGGTTTCTGTAGTTGAGTCCTGTTTATAAATCTGTTCAGTACATAAATCTCCAGGAGGCTCAATAGCCATTGGAGTAAGATGCGTGCCTGATGAGCCAGAGGTCCCGGGTTCAATCCATTCTCGACCTCGACCTACTTTTTTTTTCTTTGGTCGAAGGGATGTCCCTGGGATATCCTTGGGACGTCCTAGGGATATCCTTCCTTCGTACTTGGTACATCCCAGGGACGTACCACAAGGACATCCCTAGGATGCCTCTTTTTGTGGAAAGCGGATGTCCCTGGGACGTCCCTAGTATGTACCATGTCCCGACACAGGATATACCAGGGACGTCCTCGAAGGAAATGAAGGACGTCCCTGGGACGTACCTGGGACGTACTCTTGTTTTTAGGGTATCGAATACCTGAATCCTACAGTATTCCTCATCAAGCACTACGGAGGACATCCTCAGGACATCCGTAAGACGACCTATCAGCAACGCTGAGGGATATCAATTTTATGTCCATAGGATGTCCCAGGGACGTAGGAATTATTCTTGGATTTGAATTTTTCTGGGTCCCCTAGGACCAGATCTTGCATAACTGATGAGGACATCCAGTTGAGTTGATAGTCCGTAGAAGGTCCCCAATAGATCCTGGAGAAGTTGTTCAAGGATGTTCAATGGACTAACGTGAAGGACATCAACTGGAAGTAATTAAAGTCTAGGAGCAATCATCCGTCGGCGAGGTGTAACCCAAATAACACATTTATGTCTCATGGATATCCTTAGGACGTCCTGCCGGGACATTCAGGACGCCCATAGGACGTTCAAATTTGGTACCGTGAACGTCCATTGGACGTCTGTGGGACGCACAAATGTCCCACTTGAGGACCAACTAGGGACGTCCTTGAGGGATGTCCCTGCTGGGACAACTAGCGAATACCTAAATCCTACAGTATCAAGCACTACAGAAGATATCCTTAGGACATCCATTGGACAACCTATCAGCAACGCTGAGGAATAACAATTGGATGTCCATAGGATGTCCTAGGGACGAACGAATTATTCTTGAATTTGAATTTTCCTGGGTCCCTCTAGGACCAGATCTTGCATAACTGATTAGGACATCCAGTTGAGTTGATGGTCCGTAGAATGTCTCCAAAAAGTTTCCCACGGATGTCCAATGGACTCACGTGAAGAACATTGACGAGGAGTACTTATAGCCTACGAGCAATCATTCGTCGGCGAGGTGTAAGTAAAGGTCCTCGCAGGGACAACATATCGAAAGTACCGAATGGTACGTCCATAGGACGATATTTCTAGGACATTGGAAGAGTACAGTTCATGTACCAATTGGGATATCCGACGGATATCCCTAAGGGACATTCGAAGGATGTCCCTAAGGGACATTTCGATTTTTTTAAGATCCTGGAAATATTGAGGGCGCCTGTGCAGAGATATTTGGAGGAATGTACCATCAGGGACATTTCATGGTTGTCTAGAAGGGACATTATATGAGATCTGAAGTCATGCCAGAATATGTACTACTTGAGAGATCCGATGGGTGTCCCTGAAGGAACGTTTAAAATCATATCCCAACAGGGACATGCCAAGGACATCCTTGCATGGACATTCTACAATATGTACCACGCGGGACCTCTTAGGGATGCTATTTCTAGGACATTAAAAATGATGTACCAGCTGGGACATCCCGTGGACGTCCTCGCTCGGACATTGCATGAGATGTACGGGATGGGACGTCCCAAGGACACTTCTCTTTGGTTCGGGAGATTCGTACGTAAATTGTACCAAATAGGGACGTCCTTAGGACGTTGTGTGCTATTAGGGAAGTTAACGCCCTCGCAGGGACAACATATTGAAAGTACGGACTGGGATGTCCCTAAAGGGAAGTTTAAAATCATATCACAACAGGGACATGCCAAGGACATCGTTGCATGGACATTCTACAATATGTACCACGTGGGACGTCTAGGGGATGCTATTTCTGGAACATGATGTACCAGCTGGGATATCCCGTGGACGTCCTTGCTCGGACATTGCATGAGATGTACGGGATGGGACGTCTCAAGGACACTTCTCTTTGGTTCGGGAGATTCGGACGTGGATTGTACCAAATTGGGACGTTCTTAGGACGTTGTGTGCTATTAGGGAAGTTAACGCCCTCGCAGGGACAACATATTGAAAGTACGGACTGGGATGTCCGTAGGACGTCATTTCTAGGACATTGAAAGAATGCAGTTTATGTATCAATTTGGACATCCAACGGATATTCCAAAGGAACATTCCGATTGTTATACGATCCTGAAAATATTGAGGGCGTATGTGCAGAGATATTTGAAGGAATGTATCATCAGGGACATTGCATGGTTGTCTAGAATGGATATTATTCAAGATCTGAAGTCATGCAAGAATATGTACTACTGGGGACATCCGATGGATGTCCCTAAAGGAACGTCTAGAATCATATCCCATCAGGGACAAGCCAAGGAAGACCTTGCATGGACATTCTACAATATGTACCACGTGGGACGTCTGAGGGATGCTATTTCTAGAACATTTGAAATGATGTACCAGCTGGAACATTCCGTGGACCTCCTTGCATGAACATTGCATGAGATGTACAGGATGGGACGTCCCGAGGACACTTATTCTTGGTCCAGGATATTCGGACTTGAATTGAACCATAGAGGGACGTCCCTAGGACGTTGTGTGCTATCAGGGTGGTCAGTACGGAAGATCACCCCACCGCAAAGTACGGTGGAGTCCGCGAATCTTCTTCATGACAATCTTATGCAACGAATCATTCCACTTGTCTTTGCCAAAAGTGTATTGGGATAAGATAAATATTTCCATTCATACAGAAGAGGGAACAAAATATCAGAAATCTATAGAAATAGATAAACAAATTAGTTGTTATGCGTGTTGCAGAATTCAATGTAGATTCAATTCTATTACAATTCACTGTTTTCACACATTATGATTCTCTCAAAATAAAGGAGACCAAGCAAGAAAGCGTGCACGAGTGATGACGTCATCAATAGTTTCTTTGAATGAAACATATTTTTTGATATTATTAGTCTCTTTTTCGAACTGAATCTAGATGAACACGATTTCATTCTGTAGCGAGTGTCGGTAGAACGTAACTGAAATGAATCAAAATTGATGATATTCTGTCAGAACAGTCAGAAGAAGATATGTTCACGAATACCAGGCCAAAATAGTATATGTCTCACTTTAAATGGCATTCCTTCTATATCTCAGCAATTCGTCGTGCGATTGGTAGGAATAACCTTACCAGTGAAAATGAACATCAACATAATCAGTTTTTCAGAGACCAAGATCCATTTGGACAGTGTTGTGTATTTTTTTTTCAAATGAAAAGGGGTCTATCATCTATTAATTCATATAAGGTATTTTTTGCAGGAAAAATAAATTCGTATTATTTTCATCTATGCTTTCGAACCCCCAAAAAATCACGTCATCCCGAATTGTATTCGCTGAATTTTTTCCATTTTCTGCCTTGTAGAAACAGTGATTTCAAACTAACTGCAAATTTTAGAACGCCAATAGCTCTGGTGGGTAGAGAATTATGACTTGAGAAAAAAAACAAGATGTGCTTTTCATTGTTTCACCCACAATTTCCGAGTGAATGATCATTCACGTTCACAAAAATGCCACAAATATGACAAGAGAATGGCCAGAATTTCAGTTGACTGAACGAGCCCACAATGAGGTTAATTCAGGATATTTGCTGATACAGTACCTCGCAAATTTTTTAATACACATGTAGTGCTTAATTTTGACCAAACAGTGTCCATGTGTACTTTCCATGTTAGCTAAGAACTTGATTGTATAGATTTTCCCATATGCGTTGAGGTATATGCCGTTATATGGATCTATGTTCTCTGTTATTAGGAAACGACATAATTGATTTCGTTCGTATTCAATATGAGACCATTTTCGAAACTATCTTTCAATTCCATCAGATGCATTTTTCCTTGATTCTCTGTTTATTCTAGATTTTTTGATATTTTCTCTGCTCGTTTCTATCAAATTATATATGAGTATCATTTCAATATACGTGTAGTGGGGACAAACCAGATATTTTGCCCAAGAATGTCACTGCATTGAGAATGTTTTTGAACTCATCTCCAATTCAAAGAATTTCAACGATAGAACGATTCATCAAATTGGAAACAAACAGTGTCCAGCAAAATTAGATCTATCATCAATAACGACAAATTTGATACGATACATTCCCGATACATATAAAAAATAAAACTTGTTGGTGATAAATTCCAAGTAAAAGTTGTGTTCAACACTGGAGGAACAATGGAATCAGATCTGATTCAAACCAATCCAGAAAATGGAGAAAAATCGTTACAAGGTTATATCTACAGTTCAACTCGTATTTGTGGTGAGTTTTTATCAGTGAGTAAGGACGAAAGACCATGAGCACGATATTGAAGGAAGACATATAGACAAATCGAAATTAGCCGAACATATCCTCACTGAAGATGGACAACATATGGCATAGTGGAATGCTATCAAAATCATTGTGAGAAAAGATAGAAATCGAAAGAGATGAATCGAGCATTGCTTCTTGTTCAGTTGATATAAACTGCTCAACATTGATAACGTCGTGGTCCGCAATATAGCCTGAATTCGAAGTAGAATAACTCACGGATTTCCTTACCATTTTGGAATCGGTTTCCACCGATGATTAGCCTAATCTCTCGCCAGTTTGTTGTGGAAATATGAAACTCCTGTTATTTTAGATAACATTGCTACATGGTGATAATTGAATGGGTGTAACATTTCATCGTGGTCGTCACCTTACCGTTTGAACAGATGATTTCTTCTAATTTTTTTGAACCTGTATCCTCTTGATTGATGCTTTCTCTCGAAAAATTTTCGGAATTTCCGAATCAAGACCATTGATAACCGTGTTATATAAATATTCATTCAAAATGGAGTTGGAATTCTTTTTCGAAAGATCAACGTTGTATGTTTAGTCGACGGATATGTGATCGTGTTCGAACACAGAAAATTCTGAAGTAGTCTATACAAAGTCATATAAGAGATACTGAATGATGGAATGGAGCATAACATATAGTCTTCAGTAAATGAGACATAATTTTCTCGGTGTTACTAGTGAAATAATGGAGTGTTACTTCGTCATGAGGATGTCTTGTGTCTGACCGAAGTGGTTTCGTGATTTCTCGAATCGAAGGTCATATAATGAAGGTACGCATTCTCAATCAATATGATGCATTTTCATCAAGATACATTATAATATTCGAAGAAAGATTGTACCAGGATAAAGAAGAATATGTTCAAACGTGATGAAAATCGCAATATTCCGAAAAAAATATATAGTGTCGGTCATTGTCGAAAACTGTGAAATGTACAAACTCAGTAACTCTCCATTAGGTTTATACGAGGAAATATGAAAAAGACTGCAGAATTGCCATATATTCGTGCATACTTGTTACCATTGCATTTCCTCATAGTCATTCAGTGTGAAGTTGAATGTAGATAGAATAACTCTTGAATGTTCATTTCTGCATCATATTTTTCACAGGGTGATTCATAAGGAATTTATAATATCTTACCTGCTGCTATAGATTCAACGAATTCTATTGAAAAAAAATAGCATGCCTAACTTATACTCACAATTATTGCTGTTTTGCTTTTGTCACGTCAAAAAAATCCTAATTGCATATTGGATTGACTTTCATTCCAACATGTGAAGTATCTTTCATATTACCTCGTATAAGCCTCATGACTGTATTTATCTTCATTTGTATGAAAAACATTTTATCAGATATATGGCAATTCTGCAGTCTCTTTCATATTTCCTCGTATGAACCTCATGAAAAGTTACTGTATTTATACATTTCTTAATTCTCGACAATGACCGACACTATATTTCTTTTTTGGAACATAGCGATTTTCATCACCTTTAAACATATTCTTCCTCATCCCGGGACAAAATGCCGACATATTTTTTATCTCACCTTGTATATCTATCGTCAAGAATAAAAATAAATTTCATTTTTCTGGAACTAAATTGATGATTTTTTGAAATTAATAATTCATCTTAACGATGCATCATTTTGATGATACGAAAAATGCGTACCTGCATTATAATTATGACCTTCGATCCGAAAAAGTACAAGACCATCTAGAGGTCAGGCACCAGACATCCTCTTGACGAAGTAACACTCCGTTATTTCACTAGTTACACAGAGAAAATTATGTTTCATCTAGTGGGTACTACGTTATTCTCCATTTCATCATTCAGTATTTCTCGTATCACTTTGTATAGACTACTTCAGAATTTTCTGTGTTTGAACACAATCACATACTCGACGACTATACATACAACGTTGATTCTTCGAAAAAGAATTCCAACTTCCGATTTCATTCAATTAATCGTCAAAAAATTGCATCATTATGATATTATGAATGAATATTCGTAACACGATTATCAAAACTCTGAATTTGAAAATTCTTCTTTGAATTCAGGCTATATTTTGGACCACGACGTTATCAATGTTGACGACAGATACAACATGGTATTCACTACTAGAATCTGAGAATAAAAATGATGAACGACTAATGATTACCTGACGGATTCGTGAGACGAATATTTTCCATTTTAATGTTGAAAACGGAAGCAGATTTCTTCCCGGAATTGTCATCGAAGATAAGTGAAAATCACTGTGAAGCAAATGAATGTTCACTCTAGGCTTTCTCATAGGAACATCCTCAAGTGAAATAACATTTTGGAGCAAACCATCTGGTTCGTCCTTACCACATGTTCATTGAAATATATCTGATATTTTCAATACATAGAAACGAGTAGAGAAAATTCCAAAAAGTCTGGAATAATAGATATACCACCTATAGACAGTAGTTAATTTCTCAAGTAGGTCAATGTTGTTATGTGTCAATGTCACTGAGGGAGCCTATGAACAAACAATAGAGGTCCCTAAATCGAACCCTGTGGAACCCCTATAATGATTCTGGTTATTCATGACAAAGCCATATCAATACCGTCGATGAATATCTACTATACTACAAATTTCAACCAGATGATCCGACAAGGTGTATATAAATGCAGAGATGAACCATTCGTCTGATTGATGATTGGAGTAGGCGACGATTCTTGATCTTATGACAATATAATTCCAACAGAAGCAAAACTACTCAGACAAACTCTGCCCAGTCAGCTCATCCTTTTGTGAGTTATTTTGGAAGATATCGAATAACTCTGTACCAAAACTCATTTATCCATAAAATGCAGGAGCTTGAGAACCTATTGCTGAGGCCTCAGGAATTATAAGCTTAGGAAGTGAAGAGGAATCAGGAATCAAAATCAAACTACCTTCTCAACAATGAAAGGTAGGCATGCCCGAAGTCATCTACACACATTTCAATGGTATTGTTACACAACCAGAACGGACATGTTATAGTTATGTAATTTTTGTCAATGCCCATAGTCGGAAAATCGAGTTCATAAACGAAAACGGATTCACAATGAATGGAGGTTGAAGATGGTCTGTCATGAGACATAAATATCTTCCTTCTGATTGTGTAACATCACCATGAAAATTTGTCGACATCACTATAGCGTATGCTATTATTTGTGTTGATAAAGTATGAATACTCGTTCAGAACACAAATTATGTTTTATTGATTTAGAACAGTCAACTCATTAACAACGTCAACAACGTCCAAGCTACCTACGATATATAACACTCCTTTCCCTAGTTGAAAATTATATAACAAAATCTTGTAATCTAGCTGGAAGATTTCTCGTCCTTCTTGGACGACTGGAGATTTCCTGGTCCACTGGTACTTCCGTTTCATTTAGTGATTCTGTGTCGTTCGACTTTGATGTGGATTCCTTCTCTTCGACATCACCTAGACGACTTCTCGACACAACTTGACCCGGGGCATACCTTCTACTTCCTGCAGGAACGACTAGGACCGAAACAGGAGCATGAGCCTCTTTCGGCAGGTCCCCCTGTCTTCCTCGCATCTGGTCGACATGCCTGTGCAACGAGCGTCCATCTGGGGTCTCTAATGCATACGAAACCGGGCCGAGCGACTTCCTTACAACGGCGGGACTCCATTTCGGGCCAGCTGCATAATTACGAGAAAAACTGTGTCTCCCATCTGGAACCGTCGGCATGGTAATTCATCGGAATGGTTACCATGACTATGATTTTCCATATCATGAAAATCTGGATGAAGATGATCCAGTCTAGTCCTTAGTTTTCGGTTCATCAACATTTCAGACGGACTGCACCCAGTCGTTGCATGCGGTGTAACATGTTGCTGCAACAAAAACCGAGATATCTTGGTTTTGATATCTCCACTGAGTTTTTTCAGAGTTTGTTTTGTAGTTTGCCCCATTCTCTCTGCCTGGCCGTTTGAAGCTGGGTGATATGGTGAAATTCTTGCATGACGTATCAAATTAGTGTCCATAAATGCTTGAAATTCGATTGAGGTGAAGGCGACCCGTTATCTGATACTATAACTAGTGGTATTCCGTGAGTTGCAAATAATTCACGAAGTACAGTTAACGCTGACTGTGTCGAAGTCGATGGCACCGTTCTTACTTCCAGCCATTTGGAGATTGAATCAACTACTATAAAGAAATACATTCCCTGCATCGGACCAGCAAAATCGATGTGGATCCTAATCCATGGTTCCAATGTCTTCTCCCATGGATGAACAGCCGCCCGCGGAGGCATATTTCTGTTTTCTTGACAAACTGAACACTTGGACACCATATTTTCAATCTCAGTGTCCATTTTTGGCCACCATACGTGAGATCTCGCTAATGCTTTCATGCGAACTATGCCATGATGTGTGCTATGTAGTATTTCTAAAATAGCCTTCCTACCACTTGATGGAATGATGACAGCCATTATACGTAGAAATTCCTCTTCTTTTTTTCCAATACGATCTCACGTCTGCTTCAGGAATATCAGATTCATTATCTGGCCACCCACGGATAGTTCACTGCATCACTTTGGAAAGCGTATGATCTTCCCTGGTATCCTTGGCGACATTACCAGCTGTAGGTGGCATATCTGTGGTAGCTTCCAGCATCCATATCTCTGGGATTGGTTGACTTGCTTCCTCTGGCTAACTAACCGGCAGACGACTCAACGCATCGGCATGTGGTATTTGCTTCCCAGGAATATACATCAACTTATAGTCATACGCTGATAGTATTAAAATCCATCTCAACATACGTGGTGAAACGACTTCTGGTACTGGTTACTGTCCGAATATTCCTAACAATGGAAGGTGATCAGTTCTTATTTCAAAACATCTACCATAAATATACTGATGAAACTTCTTCACTCCAACAACAATTGCTAGTGCCTCTCGATCCAACTGAGCAAATTTTTTTTCCGCACTTGAGAGTGTTCTGCTGTGGAAAGCAACCGGTTTTTCTTCTCCATTTGTTTCAATATGGCTGAGGACTGCCCCTACTCCATATGGACTTGCATCACATGTCAGTATAATTCGTTTCTGTTCATCATAGTGTGTCAAACATGAATCAGTAGTAAGCATTTTCTGGAGTCTTCTAAATGATTTCTCTTCATCTGATCCCCAGGTCCATGGCGTATTCTTATGTAACAAACGGTGTATCGGGTCTGCGATAGTAGCTTTATCTTTCAAAAAAAGGTGGAAAACATTCAGCAATCCAAGAAATGCCTGAATTTCCTGCTTCGATGACGGAACAGGAGCGTCTTGAATTGCCTCGATTTTGTCGTTAGTTGGGCCAATTCCTCTTTCAGATATATTGAATCCTAGAAATTGTATTTGATGCATGTAGCATTGGCATTTTTCTTTCTTCAGTTTTATCCCATCTTCTGTGAACCTTTCTAACACAGACTTGAGCCGATTTTCTAGTTCTTGTATTGATCCGCCCACAATGAGGACGTCATCAAAATATGGCAGCACCCTAGGAATTCCTGTTAGTCTGGTATCCATTAAACGTTGGAGAATTTGAGGAGCCGTAGCAATCCCGAATTGTAGCCGATGTACTCTGAAAACTCCTCTATGGGTGATGAGCGATTGAGCATCCGCGCTAGCCTCGTCGACTCTCAGTTGTTAATATGCTTGCCTCAGATCTAACCTAGCAAAAATCTTTTGCCTAGCCAGCGTTCCTAGAATCTGTTGAACAGACGGAACAGGATAAACATCCTTCAATAGTGCCTTATTCACGGTGACCCTATAGTCCCCACATATGCGGATGGTGTTGTCGGATTTGATGACTGGAACTATTGGTGTGGCCCATTTTGTATGTTCCACTGGTTCTAGAATTCCTTGTTCAACCAATTTATCTAGTTCTTCTTCCACTCGAGGTTTCAATGCAAATGGAATTCTTCTGGCCTTAAACAGTATGGGTTTTACATTCGGGTCTAAATTCAGCGAAATTGGCGGCCCCTTGAAATGACCCAACTGGACATCAAAAACTTCTTGAAATTCCAACAATAACTTGGTTTCTCGATCCTGTAATGATTTCTCGACTGCGTTGATTCCGATCAGCGATATGTTCAACGATGAGAACCAATTTCTGCCTAATAGATTAGCCGTATTCTTACTGGCGATGATCAATGATAGTTCTCGCGTCAAACTACCAAACACAACCTGTACCTCGCAACATCCTAGAGTTTCAATAACATTTCGCTGATAATCTCGTAAACTGAAATTTGTTTTCTGAAGTTCGGGTTTCTTATCAGGAAATATGTAATGGAAGGACTCTGCACCAATCATAGAATAAGCTGCACCACTATCTACATCCATCACTATCTGTTTTTTATTGATCATTACAGTCACTTTAAAATCAGCACATTCCTTCGGACCCACTATATAAACATAGGGTTCAAAAATGTCTTCTTGACTTGTGTTGTCAGATATTCGGGTCGATTCTGTTTGCAAATAGCAATATGATTGTAGCAAAGAAATTGCTATCATAGCAAGATTCGAAAAAGTGGAAATCTGATAATCGATTTTTGTCAATATAATCTGTCAATTTCAATGACATCTGGTCAGCTTTCGTGCTATCTCGGCAACATCAATTTTGAGCTTGCTATCTTATAACAAGGTAGTGTATTCTTTGTTTTTGCACTACAAATTCTTCCAACTGTATGAAAATTCAGAAAATAGTGAATTGAAAACATATGAGAGTTCAGTTGTGTCACAGACTACTCGAAAACCTTTCCTCAAAGTTTCAATTCATAGAAGAATTATTGAAAAACATAAAATGTTCATTACAAACATAAAGGATAGGTTCACTACTGTGACCAACTATACTTGAAAACCTTTTCTTGAAGTTATAATTTGTAGAGGAAATATGAGACTACAATTTCGGCATATCAGAGAAATTTCAGTTGCCTGATGGATAGTTCATCAAGCTATTTTGCTAGAATATTATAAGAAAATCACGATTATTACCATCCGGCTTTCAGTTGTTTTCTTATTTCGGGGACATGATTGATTACTTGCCAGTCGCACAACCACGACCAGATTCAGCTAATACAATATCTCTCGATTTGAACAATATAATTTTGTAAAATGCCAGCGCAGGACTGACTAATTTTAGAGGTTAGATAATCATGAACTCTTCTTCTTCATGAAATAATGGCGAAATCGATACCTAACACTTAAACAATGAGTTGAAAACAGTGTTGTCAGCTCAAAAATTCTCAATTTTTCAACAATATTGCTATCACTTGAACGTATAACCAGTCTTGCAGTTACTCAGCAAACAGAATACAGAACTTCATAGCAATATTGTTATATGTTATGATCATAACAATATTATCATCTTAGCAATGTTATAACAAGATCCGAACAGAATCGACCCGATTGTCATGTCATTGAAACCAGACTGAATGACATCTACTGATTTTTGGTTTGCCCTAACCGATGGTTGTTTTCTGTTATTATAGCCTTGCTTCTTCTTGGACAAACAAACTCTCTCAATGTGACCCATTTTCTTACAAAAATTGCAAACGGCATTTTTGAAAGAACAATCATCTGCGGAATTTTGATTGCCACAACGGTAACACGGAAACTTTTTCGCTTGGTGAGTGTTAGTGCTGGTCTCGCTTCTATCTATTTTGTAACATTTTCCCTGTGTCGACGCATTAGGGCCTTCTCTGAGAAGATTTACATTCAGTGCAGCTGCTTCAAAAGCTAAAGAAATGTCTTCTGCTTTTTTGAATGTCAATTCTGTTTCGGCTAATAACCGATGTTGTAGATTCTGATCACGTACTCCACAAACTAGTCTGTCTCTCAACATTTCTTTGAGTATGTCTTTTTGGAATGAACAGTCTTCAGCCAGACGTCTGAGCTCACCAATGAAGTTAGGGATTGATTCATTAGGCAGTTGAAATCGACGGTGAAAATTAAATCTACCGACTACTGTTGACTTCTTTGGCATGAAGTATTCCGACAATTTCCTGATAATTTCTTCGAAAGGAATTATTTGAACTGACTTTGGTGCGAATGCCGAATGAACAATGTCATAAGTGAAAGATCCACATATCGTTAAGAATACTGCTTTCTTCTTCTCATTGTCTGTAACATTATTCGCTTGTAGGAAGAAGTTCAGTCTTTCAACATAATTAACCCATTTGTTAGCCTCCAGCGGGTTGAAGGGTTCTAGAGAACCAATGGTTGCCATCTTAATGTGTCCTCGGAAGATAGATTCAGACCTTTAGACTG
Source organism: Phaedon cochleariae (assembly GCA_918026855.4). Classification (NCBI taxonomy): domain Eukaryota; kingdom Metazoa; phylum Arthropoda; class Insecta; order Coleoptera; family Chrysomelidae; genus Phaedon; species Phaedon cochleariae. The sequence continues at coordinate 43,060,883 of OU896713.1, read as the reverse complement.
CGCCAATATAGCGTTTGCTATTATTTATGTTGATAAAGTATGAATACTCGTTCAGAACAGAAATTATGTTTTATTGATTTTGAACAGTCAACTCATTAACAACGTCAACTACGTCCAAGCTACCTACGATATATAACAATCACTTCGAGCATTTCTTTCTTCCATCGAACAATTTCACACCACTTTGAGCAATATGTACTTTCACCAAAGATTCACCTTCTGAACATTTCCTACCCAGGAACAACAATATTCCATTAACATTTTTATATTCGATACTGTCTGTAGATTGATCGAGGAGGAGGCACATTCATTATTCCAGATTTCTTTGGGATCCTCTCTCATCGTCTCTTTATAATAAAAATATGAATACTGCTTTTGAGTGTATGATAAATTGACGTTCATCATACAGGGCGTGGAAAGAAATTCTGAATTGAGACTCTATCACGAATCTGCGATTAGAAGTCTATAAAAATCACAAGTTTCCATCGTTCAAGTTTGAACCCCCTGATTGGGTGTGAAAGTATTGAAAAGGAATATTCTCATATAAATTATGAACATACAAAAATGGATATATATTTATATAAAGCAATACATTGAGAATTCGCATTCTCTATGTGATGAGAATATTTACTCTTTCTCAGTTGATTCAATAGAAAACAACTACTTTCCTGGCTATGAATACTATTCTGATATACGTGTAGTGAGGACAAATGAAATGATTTGCCCCAAAATGTCACTGCGTTCAAAGAATTTTTTTATCAGAGAGCCTAAAAGAAAACTTTACTAGCTTGTCAGTGACAATTTGAATTGGAAAAGGTTTGGAGGAGAGAAATAAAGGTATATAGAAAAATATCAAATGTTCATCTATCTCAGGACGTTTTGAGAACGAATCTGCTCCCGTTTTCAACATGAAAAATAGTATGATTTGTATGGCAATATCTTTTTTCTCATAAACCTTCTCAGCTCTCAATGACAATTGATTACCAACGTCACCAATTGTCATTGAGAACTGAGAAGTGTTCAGACAAAAAGAAATTGCCATACAAAATATCCATTTCTCATGTTGAGAACAGGTGCAGATTCATTCCCAGAACCTTCTAAATATAAGTGAAAATTTTATATTTATTTATATGCCTCCATTTCTCTCCTCCAAACCTCATTCCATACAAATTGTCACTGACAAGCTAGTGAATTTTTTTTAGACTCTCTAATAAGAAAATTCTTCGAACGCAGTGTCATTTTGGCGCAAATTCGTCCTAATTACACGTATATTGGAATATTATTCATATTTTTATCTCATAGAAACGGGGAGAGGAGCTCTCGAAAAAATCTGGAATAATGAATATTCATATTCATTTATATTCAATATCTACCATATTCTTGATCGCAAACCTTCAGTACATTATAGGAACTTTCGCATAAGGCCTAGATCAAACTGGAATATACGAATTCCAGGATTGTTGGATAACAGATACAGGGCATTCAAAGTTTGTTATAAATTCAGTTCGTGACTTCTATTTAGTTCTGTATACTTAGCTAGTTTGGGATATTTGAGAATTCAATTAATTGTTGGCACAGAGTTGGCCTCACATAAATCAAACTCAGGATTCGTATTACACCAGGTAACTGTAGAATATAATTGAATAAAAATAATAGTGGAAGGAAACTCGACGAGTTAAACTTTATGAGCAGGTTTATTCCTATGAGCTTCTTGATATATTCTGCTCACTTACTGTGTTGAGAAGTTATTTCTTATAATAACATTATTTGTGCATTTTGATATCGCCGTTATACTGAATTCCACATTACGGTGTGTCATACAATACGAAAAAAATTATGCCTACCCAAACTTTATATGTCTGAGGAATCTTCGGAAACAGGGCCATTTCAATTTTCAATTTGTCGCATTCATAGGCAAAGATTTAATGAACACTGTGATCAACGTTTGACATAATATGACGTTCGCGACGATTTTCTCGAATGAAACATTCTGTAGAAATCTTTGGTAAAAGACTTTGTGTGTCTTGTTTATGATTCTGTAGAAAGTTACTTCCTCATCATTTCCATCGAAAGCTCAATTCAGATATATATTATACATAGAGTTTGTTAACAGTTCGTCTATCAAATTCACTGCTCTCGTATAGTAGTGAATGAATTCATTTTCATCCAATCCATTCATTTGCAAATTCTCGAAACAGTTTGATTTCTAATATCAATCCTCCATATTCACAAAAGGAAATATATACTAAATGACCTACGTATATAAGATGTGATGTCTCCAACACGAATCATTCTATATGCATTGATTGAATTCGGAAGAATACACATCATGAATTATTCGAAATTTTTTAGGATTATGTTTATTATTTCACTCTACATGCAGTTAGGTAAAATAAGATGATTAACCCCAAAATGTCACTGCGTTAAAATATGTTCCTATCAGAGAGCCGGAAAGGAAAATTCACTAGCTTGTCAGTTACAATTTGCATTGAAAAAGGTTTGGAGAAAGAAAATGGAGGTATATAGGAAAATATCGAATTTTCACTTAGCTTTGGACGTTTCGAGAACGAATCTGCTCCCGTTCTGAACATGAAAAATTATTATTTGAATAGCAAATTTGTTCAGTTTTAATTGTAATTCAGTGACGTTGGCAATCAAATGAGTTACAGGATGTTTCTATCAATTGATCTTGAATTTATCATTTTTATCTTCAGATTTCAGTAGTGAATACCATGTTCTATCTATATAAACTGAACATAAAGCAATGCTATTGTCTCCGTTCAGGAGAATGCAAACAGATTCCTTGATTTTTCTCATCGGGTTGTTATCTTTTTCCGATGATTTTCATACCTATTAATCCACTCTGCCATACGTTGTCCATCTTCAGTAAGGATATGTTCAGCTAGTTTCGAATCGTCGATGTGTCTTCTCTTTATATTCTACTCATGTTCCTTCGTCCTTACTGAAAGAGGTCTCTTGGTTTCACCTGTATAGAACTTTCCACAAACACAAGGTATACTGTGAGTAAATTTTTTTACGATTATTCACTATTTTTTGGCTTTGTTCCAGTTAGAATCTCATTGAATTCTTAGTTTTGAATATAGTTATCACTTGAATTTTATAATCAACACGTTTCATTCCTTCAGATATGCCGGGAATGTATGGTATTATATTTGTCGTTATTGATGGTTGATTTTGTTGTGGTTGATTTTGTTTGTTTTCGATTTGATAAATCGTCTGATCGACAAAATTTTTTGTTAGGAGTTGAGTTGAAGAACATTTCCATTGTGGTGGACTCCTTTATTGAAAATTTGTTGGTCAGAGAATATTGATATGGCTCAATCATAGAGTGATTTGATTATTCCTTCCTTAATACTTCTCTGATGATTCGATCTAATGTTCAGGTTTCTGTTAGTATGGGTCTGTCTACGATGAACACTTGTTACAAAGATGTTATTTGATTTCTCAATAAGAACATCCTAGAAAAAGTAACTGATTGTTAGATTCAATTCTCAAAGTGAAGTTCATGGTAGGTTCGGCAATGTTCACACAAACCAGAAAATTATCTAGCCACATAAGGTTATGTGGGCAAATGTTCAAGGTTGTTTTTGATAATTCTTGATAATGTTTTCATTCTCTATAAATATATTGCTTCAAATTGGAGATGATGGCGATCTCATAGCCATTCCAAAGTATTGTCGATAGAATTCATCATTCAATTGAAAATATGTTGTTTTTAGACACAATTTCGAAATAGTAATTTTCCTAACAAGTGCGGAAAGAGATTCTTTCCCGCACGCAACTGCCGTTGACACAAACGACGCGAAGCGGAGTTCGGACAAGCAGTCGAGTGCGGGAAAGACACTTTTCGCATGAGTTAGGAACAATATTTTTTCTACAAGCGTAGGAAATTGATTGATTCATTCAATTGATTATTCATTCATATAGGAAAAACTAACAAGAGAGAGCAATATATTCTCTATCTACTGATTATTATATAGTAATAGCTATTGTGAACTTACAGTTACGCATTATGTATAGGTTCATTGCGGGAGCCAGCAGGCCCATATAAGTTGTTTGGTCTCTAGGTTTCAGATACTTTTAGAAAATGAGCCAAAAATACATCTTCTTTATTCGGTATTTTCATTTCCTTATTGTTGCACCATTCAATAAAACGAGTGTATAGCTTCTCATACCTTTCTTAAGACTTCGTTGGTATATAATAACGCACCTGTATCGCATCCATATAGCTGGAAGTTTTTGATCACATTGTGGCAATTCCACTGAATCGAAAATGACAGTAATGATCTGTCTGTCACTTCGACAAGTACAAACTCATTTGAGGTGTGATTGGCATGACAACAATAATCGTTTCTTATCAGATCATTCCAAATCTATAGGGGGATTTTTGAAATAATCATTTTTTTGTTTTTCAATGTTTCTTAATTATCACAATAAATAGTGCAATTTGATGGATGATTCTGAACACACATACTTAATACTGCAACAAACGAACTCAAACTCTCATATTCCATTATCTACCACTCATTATTTGCCAAATTATCATATCCTTATTTTTCCCGCAATGTTGCGGGAAAATGACACTTCCCAAACTAAATTGCATGCGGGTATAGGGTGAATCACGCACGCTTGTAGAAAAATTACATTATCTCTTCGATACTAAGATTGGTTCTCTCAGTTAAACTTTCATCGTCTTCTCATTGATGTTTCACTATTTGTGAAATGTCATCTATTGGAACATTTGTGAATAAACATACTACATGAAAACTAACAATAGTATCATTTGTATCAAGAGTGATGTCTTCAAGCTTTTCTAAGAAATGAGGAGTATTCCTAATGTTAATTTCAATTTCTTCCTGAAGTAGTATTGATGATATTCAAAAGGAATCTTGCTAAATGACATGGAGATCCAATTTCACTATCGATTGGTCTCGATAGAATATTTGGTTTGTGTATCTTTTGAAGTCCGTAAAAATGTGGAGGTTTGTTGTGATATGTGGAGATATTCTTTCTCTTCGCGAGTGTCAATTTATTTCCGTGTTTTTGATCAGTCTTACATATCTTTCTCGTGATATATATTTTATATTTTTTCAATTCATTTAATTTCAGGAGGGGTGAGAGCAGAACTCACAGTCACAACTCCACCACATGAACAATTTAATAATGACCAACGGTCATGGACATAAGGACATGTTTCGAAGGATAAATCCTTCATCATCATCAAATTTATAAAAACAAAATCTGTAAGATGAAACAACGCTCATGTTAGTTCTGAAGTATTGATTAAAAAATCTGAATGTACCTACCATCATTGGTGAAAACAGATTACCTAATAAATCTGAATAATCATTCGATTTCGTGTAATCACCATCATTCATAAGTTGTTTAGTAGGTATTATATGCAATCTTGTCCATGGTATCTGTAGCATTTCCTTTATCAGCTGGGAGTATTTTGATTGTGTTATCGTGTTTTAGGTTTTAATTGACTGTTTCACTATTCTAGTAATATTGTGTGTGATTTCGTGTTCATTTCAGATAATAATTTATTTCTAATTCTGTACTCATAAGAAAAATCATCAGGAATTCTTTGCGCAGTTAGTTCAACTGCTGTTATATAATCTAATTTTGGAGAATCTGTCAATCCTCTCGATGATAGGTTAACAACAGTTTTGTTCAAGAAATTCTCCCGACGACTTCTGAATATCGATTATTCCCGTTGTTTTTCATCGATATAAGATTATTGGATTTCCCTATATAAATCTGTTTGTTCTTAACGTTCTTCTTCTTATGAGAATTATGTACAAAAATTAAAATAAATATGTGTTGAGTCATCCTCGTGTGAATCATTATATGAATTGTGTTCTGATTGGGATATGATGTTCTTCTTCCTAACCTTACTGTATTTGTGGAAACTTATTCTCTCTCTTAAATATTGACAGAACGAACATAATAACATCTAAATGCGAACTTGCTGGAGTCAGAAATGAATCTAATATAATTCAAGAAAAATTAAGTACCAAATTTCTGGGAATACACATTGATCACTTGCTGAAATTTGAAGACCATATAATTCATCTCAAGAGAAAATTGGCATCAGGAAGTTTCGCCTTGAGAAATATCTCCAAAGAATTAGGTCCTATTGTTAGCAAAAAAATATATTATGCTGTGATACACTCCCATATGAGATATGGAATTGCTTTCTGGGGTGCATGTAATAAACAATTGTTCAATTCAGTATTTGTGCTACAGAAACGTGCCATTAGATATATTTATAAGTCAAAACTGAATGATTCTTGCAGACCACTCTTCATAAAGCATAAGATCCTGACATTAATATTCTTATTCATTTTGGAAACAGCATCTATTATTCACAAAAATAAATGTCTACATATAAGAGACAATACCTACGCCACTCGTCAGACAGGTCAGTTGGAACTTGTTGTTCCCAAAACAAAGCTGGTGAAGAATTCAATAATATATAATGGAGTGAAATTATACAATCACCTACCTATACCTGTCGAAATCACCACCATCAGATCTTCAAAATTGTTTAGAAAATGTTCAAAATCCCTTTTAGCTCAAAAGGCATACTATGATATTGAAGAATTTTTTTGTGACGTATTCGTTCAGCCTATTCTAGTTATTTTATCGTGTTCTCTGTAAGGTGATTTTATGTTCTACAATTTTTACAATTTTGATTCCAGTCTCATTTAGACTATGATAATCGACAATGTATGTTTTTATTTATTTTATTTATATTAGTGTTCATGTGCATTGTGCGACAATTGTTTGTCGACGAGAATATTTCTTCTTCCGGGCAATAAACATATATACATTATAAATGCCTTACTTGCTTTCAGAACTATCCATTCACATTGTCTACTATAAAATGGTGCTTTCAACTGTAACCCTTCTGGTATCACTTCACTATTACGACATTTGCAAAGAAGGGTTAAACTATTCCCTGTGTGAGACAGTTTCATATTTAAATCTTCAAGTTTTCTGAACTGATGATTGATGTGAGGCTAATACCTATTTGTTGAATACTGTCTGTAGGTTAATCCTGAAGGTGGTACAATTCTAGCACCAACACCATTTCTACTCCATATCAACGATTTGTTGGAAGCAAACTTATGTCCAGTACAGCCTTCTCTTCCAGGGCTCCAATACCAGCCAGGTGAATCAGAAACGAAGGTGGAAGAAATGTTGACAACATAAATATGGACTTGGCAACAATTCTCGAATAGAAATCCAATAACTTAGTAGATTTCAATGCAAACAAAACACAAAAATGCCTTCTCTCTAGAAAGACCGATCTCACTGTGCCCAACATAAGCTTGCCAGTAGGAACCATTCCTTTGAAGACATCCATTTCGATACTTGGTATCACTATCAGCAATAACCTTTCCTGGGAAAATCACGTGAGATCAATTGCTGAAAGTGCATCCAAAAAACTTGGTTCGTTGTTTCAAGCCAGGGGCTATGTCAATTCCAGTCAGCTGCTTATATAAGAAAAAATAAAATTTGATCAGTATGCTGGATTCCTCTTTTCATCAGCTTTCCAATGAGGGGTCACAAGCCATAGGGTTGCATTTGAAAAAAACATGTTGAGGATAGTTTCAGCTACCCCTGAAGGCCTATATTCTTCATAATGCTTGCAAAATATAGGTAAATTTATAAAAACGTTGACGTATCTCGGGAATTTTCAGAAAAAACTATTCACCTCTCTGATAGCGAATTTATTCCACTTTAGGTCTCCACCCTGTATATTCATTCTCTAGGTATATATAGTATATATAATAGAGTGTATGAGGGCTTGGGTGGCTACTGGGAGCGTCGGCAGGCGGCGGATAGCCGGACGGCCTACGGTGCGGGTAGTGCGACCCACTATCACGCTGTAGGTTATCACCGAATAACCAATAAGGTGACGCTGACCAACCCCCCAATCCAAGGTGTAACGCGACCCGTGCCAATGGATGCATGGCGGTGGGTGAGCACCGTCGCAAACGGAGCCTTGAGGATACCTGGCGACCTCCTCAAGTAAAGGCCTTCCCCCTGCAAGGGGCTCTGCAGGGGGTGACGATCCATTCCCCATTACTCGTGGGACCAAAAATGGACCAAAAAAATTAAAAGAAAACGAAGAAGAGGAAAGAGGGGACACCACAGTCCCAAAGAGAGGGAACCGTTCGGGTACCCTCGTCCCAACCAGAGGGAACCTTACAGGGACCCTCTATCCTGCCAGAGGGAACTCACAGAGGACCCTCATACCCATCCCTTCCAGCCTCTGGAACCGAACAGGGATCGGAGGCTACACAGAGAAGCTCTTCGGAGCTCTCGCATACCACCCCTACTGAGGACACCCCACCGGTGACCTCAGAAAACACCCCAACGGCAGGGGGCTCTTTCGAGCCCCCTGTCCTTCCTTCCCACCCTCCACCACCATCCCTTTCTAACCCCCCTCAAGATCCTACAGTTGAAGCCGAGGAACGTCAGCGGACCTCGGCAGAAGGACAGTGGACTGTCGCAAAGAAGCCCAACGTTTGTGGGGCAGAGAGAAAGAGGAGGAAGAAAGAACGCCTGGCTAAGCTTGCGGCTCCAACTACTGGAGCCCCTGTTTGCCCGGGTCAGAAATCGACCACCTCTGACTCACAGAGAGGATCCTCCAAAGGAGCCTCGAGAAAAGACCCGATACCTGCCTCCAAAAGAGGCAGGACACCGGGATCCACCCCAGGGGAAACGGGGCGGGAGTCCAAACGTCCAAGGACCGGCAACCCTGGTCAGTGGAGGGCGGACTTCTCCCAGGTGACCACTGGGGACAAGTCCATGCAGATGGTTATCACCCGAGAGGGTCAAACTGACAAAGGGTTCAGTGAGGACCAACTGCTGGAATTTCTAGATGCTGTGGGGGATACGATAGCAGAAATCCAAGCAGATACTGCACCCCCACAGTTCAAGTCTACCAGACTGTGGCGTAGGCAGCTGCTAGTTACAGCTGCCAACGAATACTCCAAGGAGTGGCTTACCAAGGAGTTGGGAAAGATAACTCCTTGGAAAGACACCACTCTGGTACTGATGGATCCAGCAAGGCTAAGGCTACGCCGAGCCATGCTATGGATTCCGGGGAAGAGGTTTCTGCCGAACGAAGATATCGTCAGAAGACTGGAAAGGCAGAATCCAGGCCTCTCAGGATCTTCATGGAAATTCTGGGAGAGGAAAGAAGAGAAACAGGGGCTGCGACTGGTGGTGGGGCTGGACGAACAGTCCATGAGGCTTCTCAGCCAAATGAACTTCCGGCCCTACTATAGCGCGTCGCACGCCTCTGTGACAATTCTCGAAGGGCCCTCGGCAAAAAGTAGGGTATCGAGGGGGACCGAACCTGGGACCTCAGGGACTCAATCCGGGCTGGCCGGACCTGCCGTGTCGACCCTCCAGACTGAAGGAACCCTTAAAGGTGCCTCCGGGATGGAGATCGACGCGGCGGAGGCGACAGTCTCGGCGTCGAGTAACAGAGGAACCGAAGTCGATTCCCCGACACCTTCAACCAGCGGAGGAACCTCTGAAGGGACCTCCGCAAACTCGGTTGGAGGAACTCCTCAGAGGACCTCTAACCGATCTCCCACCTCATCAGTGATGAGCGAGGAGCAGCTGATGGACCTTGACGTCTTGATTGAGGAACCTGAAAAGGGACCCCAATCAGATTAGGCCTAAGCAATGGCTGTAAAATTTTTACAGATTAACCTTCAGCACGGGAAAGCTCCAACGGCCTTGCTATGCCGAAGGATCCTGGAGTGGGATATAAATATCCTACTGATACAGGAGCCTTGGGTATATCAAGGCAAAATAAGGGGGATGGGAATGGGCGGAGGAACGGCTCACTACTGCACCTCCGTCGATTCCCCCCGTGCGTGCGTGTATACAAAAGGCATGAAGGTCTTCCCTGTCCCAGGATTCTGTACCAGGGACCTGGTGGCGGTGAGGATCCTCACGTCTGAAAATAATCGTAATCGGGAGGTGATAGTTTGCTCTGCATACTTTCCGTACGAATTGAATGCCCCACCCCAGGAGGTTGAATCGCTAATGCGATATTGCGAGGAGTCTGGGATGAGCCTGATTATGGGATGTGACTCGAATGCTCATCATGTATTATGGGGCAATCGGGGCACAAATTCCAGGGGAAACGCTCTTCTCGAATTCCTTAGCACCAGTCATCTGGAAATTGTGAACGAGGGTTCAACACCAACGTTCTTTACGCCAAGGCGGCAATCCTGCATAGATTTGACATTATGCACTCGAGATATGCTGACCGAAGTTCATTCATGGAATGTGTCACAAGATGATTCTCTGTCGGATCATCGACACATTCTGTTCAAGTTAGGTGGGATAAGCCCTCCTGAAAAGAAAAAATATAGGAACCCACGGACTACCAAATGGGACCTCTTTCGAGAGGAACTGAAAGGAAGACTAGTGGGACTACCATCAAAGTACGGAAGCGAAGCCGAAATAGATATGGCAGTGACATATCTAAATGAGGCAATCACTTCATCGTATGGAAATAGCTGCCCCCTCAAAGAGAGGTCGGACAATGCGAAAACGCCATGGTGGAATTCAGAAATAGAAAACCATCGTAGGCTTACAAGAAAGCTTCTGAACAAGGCGAAGCGTACTGGAGGACCAGAACATTGGGAAGAATATAAGTCGGCCCAAAAAACGTACAAGAAACGTACACAAAGGGACAGTTGGCGTGCCTACTGCGAGGATATAAATACAATACCCTCAGCAGCAAGACTTTGTAAAGTTTTATCGAAAGAAAGGGGGGAAGGTGTAGGTGTGATGTCCTTGCCCAATGGAAGTAAAACTACATCGGCGGAAGAGACATTACAACACCTAATATCCACACACTTCCCCGACTCAGAATTTACCAATGAACCACCTATGAGGACGCATCCAGTGAGGAGAACTCACATGGATTACAAAACGGCCTCAAGGGTGGTTACATATGAGAAAGTAAGATGGGCCATAAAGTCTTTCGCACCATTGAAATCGCCGGGTGTGGATGGTATATTTCCGGCCCTCCTCCAAGAAGGACTGGATGCCATCATACACCTGCTTATGAAGATACTACGATCCTGTCTGGCTCTGGGCTACATACCAGTGGAATGAGGATCGGTCAGGATCGTTTTCATCCCAAAACCAGGAAAAATAGATTATTCCCAGGCCAAAGCGTATCGACCTATCAGTCTGACGTCCTTTCTCATGAAGACGTTGGAAAGGCTGATAGATCGACACATCAGAGAAGAGCCGTTGCAAACGAATCCACTGCACGAGCAGCAATTTGCCTACCAAACTGGAAAGTCCACAGACGCAGCTCTCCATCATCTAATTCGAAGGGTGGAGAGAGTGCTAGCTTGTGGACGATCTGCCATGGGGGTCTTCTTAGACATAGAAGGGGCATTTGATAATACATCATTTGAGTCCATCTGCTCCGCTGCGGAGAGGCATGGAACTAACCCAACTTTGATTAGGTGGATTCGGGCCATGCTGTCACAGCGAGTAGTAAGAGCAGAACTAAGTGGGAGTTCTGTGACCGCCAGAGTATCGAGAGGGTGCCCTCAAGGTGGAGTGTTATCACCGCTCCTATGGTGCCTGGTGGTCAATGAGCTCCTCACAACACTCAATGAGTCAGGGATATATGCGCAAGCATATGCAGATGGCTTATTGAGTTATTATGGTTCAAGGCCAACCGGTGAATCACCTAGGGAACTCCATGATGGGAGCTCTCAGGAAAGTGGAACAGTGGTGCTCCGCCGGTGGGCTTAGAGTGAATCCTGAAAAAGCGGATCTGGTGTTATTCACCAAGAAACGTAAAATAGGGACACTTCCAGAGGTTTTTCTCTCAGGAAGGTGCCTTCAATACAAAGGCTCAACCAAATATCTTGGAGTCACAATCGACTCCAAGTTGACCTGGAATGAGCATAAAGGTAATCGCACCAAGAAGGCTATATGCTGCTACTGGGCATGCAGAAGAGCCTTCGGGAAAACGTGGGGCCTATCACCTAAGACCCTTCACTGGATATACACGGCAATTATTCGCCCAACACTAACGTACGGGTCCATCGTATGGTGGACCAGTACTAAAAAGAGCAAAACCAGACATGAACTGGATAGAGTTCAGCGACTGGCTTGCTTAGGAATGACAGGTGCTATGAGGACAGCGCCTACTAGGGCCCTTGAGGTCCTACTAGGTCTGCCCCCTTTACATCTGATTGTAGAGCATGAAGCCATGCGCACTGCCTACAGACTCAAAGGTGCAAACCAATGGATCAAAAAGGCAGACTATGGACACTCCCTAATATGGAACAAGGCCGAAGAGAGCTGTCCCAGTCTGCTGATGGTAAGGGACAGCACTCTGCCAGTTCTGAATTTCAATAAAGCTCCGCATGTCATTTTTCCTACAAGAGAGGAATGGACTGGCAATACACCAGGCTTGCTTCCTGCCAACGAATCAACCTGGTTCACGGATGGCTCAAGGTTTGGTGGCGGGTCTGGTGCAGGAGTATATGAAGGAGGAACAGGGAAAGGAATCTCAGTACCTCTTGGCAAATACGCTTCAGTGTTCCAGGCCGAAGTGTTTGCAATTCTGACGTGTGTCCAAGAAAATTTCGGCAGAAGTGGACGTGGACCAGTCACCATATGCTCGGACAGTGAAGCTGCTATTATGGCATTGAGATCCAATAGGATCACAACTAAATTGGTGTCCGAGTGTAGAAGTGCCTTAGAAAATATGGCAAAAACTAGGAAAGTCAGCCTCATGTGGGTTCCGGGACACTCTGGTATCCCGGGGAACGAGGAGGCAGACAGATTAGCCAAGATCGGTTCAGGAACGACACCCATTGGACCAGAACCGATATTGGGAATACCCAATAGTACGGCTATGTCCTTCATGAAGGAAATGCTACAGAGGCAGTTCCTTGAAACATGGTGGGACACACCAGGAATGAGACAATCAAAGCTCCATATAAAGGAACCTTCAAAAAGGCTCACGAGAGAGATCCTGTCACTTAATAGAAGGGATCTCAAGATGGTAGTTGGGCTCTTAACTGGGCACAACCACCTCAACAGGCACCTAGAACTCATAGGGATCAAAGATGATCCCATCTGCAGATGGTGCTTGGAGGATGATGAAACATCATCACACATACTCACTGAATGCCCCGCGCTGGTGCATCAGAGGAAAGCTGCCTTTGGGAGCATTGTACTGCACCCAAAGGATGTGAAAGTGACTCAGCTGAGGAAGCTGCTGAATTTCGTCAAAGAAATCGGCATGCCCAGCTGATTCACAGGACAAGTGGGCGCACAATGGGCCCGACTGAAGAGGCCTGAGTGCAGGGGTCTACGCATCCGCCCACCTGTGCAGAGAAGAAGAAGAAGAAGAAGAAGAGGAAAAATAATAAGTAAGTTCACGTATGAATAGGAATAGGGTTGAAAAGCGGATAAATATAAACTACAAGCTGATGAGAGAACTCACTTGTTTCAGTGTATGCAAAAAGTAAAGATGTGTACATGAGACATACTGAAGATTCAACTAAGACTGAGATTGAAATTATCCCTATATATATATATATATTTTTCTATTGATATTCATAAGGTTGAATCGGGGGCATGACGATGAGTATTCATGACTCCAGATCTACGTACATATGAATTGAACCTCTTGTACTAACTCTGCTGAAATGTTTCAACTTCTTTCTGAATAAACTTGTATTCGTGATGTTTTGCATATACCCAGGAAGGGTATTATGTTCTGAAAGGCGCAGATCCGTCCTGTCCTGGAATACTGCTCCCATATTTGGAGTGCAGCAGCCAAACATACCTTGAAACGATTGAATTCTGTCCAAAAAACGACAATTCGTCTCGTCTCGTGGGTGATGCCTAGCTCACAAACTCACTCACTTATCTGGAACACCGTCAACAAGTTGGCGATCTGGCTCTATTTTATAGATATTTTTATGGACGATGCTCTTCTGAAATATCAACGATTGTTCCTCCATTGGCAGTCCCCGCGAGATTAACCCGTTGGGTTGAGGCTTTGCACCCCTTCGTGGTCACTTTGTAGACCTGCAGAACATCTCTTTTCAAAGACTTTTTCATCCAACGAACAGCGAGGCTCTGGAACATATTGCCAAGGAAGGTGTGCCCCGAGGCATATAACCTCCAGAAATTCAAAAAGAACACCAATTCCTGCCTTATTTCCCTTGGTTCTCACGACAAAATTTCAATGAGATGGCGTGATCGCGTGAATCGCATGCGCGATGGCCAGCTACCGGGTGTAGTGTTGCCAAGTGTCTCATACACTAACTGGAAAATATGAATAACTCTTGGATTTCACTCCATGGGGAAAACTGATCGACATTGATGTTCTATTATTCTATATAATAACTATTGATATATCCCATAGGGAAATTGAATTGATTATAGCCACAATTCATTTTTTTGTAGCTGATGTTCATCCCAAAATACGTATTATATTGAGGCGAAAAAATATCGTCACTAATATTTTCAGAATTATAGAACTACGTAAGAATTGTGAGGTTAGCAACATTGTTACAGGATACAAACGGCTTGGTTCGATTTGGTTCATGTTCGGCTACATCCGTACTGAAGCCTCGTGCCTCTTGTGCCGCCTAAACAAGAAATGCTGTGATTAGTTGCATTTCGTTGACACCAAAGTCAAATGAGGTAATGACGACAAAACTTTTCGTTGAAATAGATTATCTTTCATCATTATTTCAATTTAATGACAGACTTTTCTGATATTTCAGTATGAAACAACTTATATAGATGGAGTTCAGCGAGAATAACGAAAGAAGTGTATGTCACGAGTTCTGAAGACCACATATAAGACGTCCAAAAGTTGCTGTCCACGTGATGTCAGAAAAACTACGTCATTTTGACGTCATAATTTGGTCAAATGACGCAAGGGGCCAAAAATGACTCAAATCAGCAGTCCTATAGACGTCATTTTTGTCAGGGTGGAGGCACTCATTTTGGCGCTTTTTTTTGGCAGACTTCTGAGACCTGTTTGAATATCTCCAGCACCAATTTTTCCTCATGAAGATGATTCACTTCACCTACTCTCACAAATTGGATTCGTTAGGGGGGCTAGGTAGCAACTGTGAATAGAAACAAGAATGTTTGTACAGTAATCCAGGGGGCAAGGTTAGACCTGGAAGCAAGATACCAAGATATAGTGCAGGCCTCAATTACAATTGCTGGTTACTATGAATCGATGTATATAGTCAGCTTCCATTTTGGAATCACTATAGCTCAAGACACTGGTAGTCTCACATTATTGTTTCTGAAATTTTGAATGACCTTTGTTATGAGCACGGGAAAATCGAAATCACATATACAAATAGGGTACATCCGGTTCTTCAATCTTTTACCAATTCAGCGATAATTATTACAGTAAAACCTCATAATGGAGAAAAAAATCAGTACCCAGATCATTGATATGTTAACATAAGCGAATTCAATCTCTGTTGTTAACGAATCGATTCATCCAGGCCTCGTTAGTTTAATATTAACGATATGCATTAGATGTTACGAAATATCATTAGTTATCACCCAACTCTTCTCGAAACAGTCCTTGAGAATCAACAAACGACTTGCTACCCACTCATTTTTTTTTGTTCCTCAATAAACCTGTTGGATATCTGGATAATCATTGGTTTCTCAACAGTTAACTATTATTTCTGAGGAATAAATGCATTAGTTAGCAGTTGATGAATTGGAGGTATTTATCAACTGATATCCACATCACGAGTTCAATTTTTTTCAATCATTGATGGAACACCCTGTAACATCCACTTTTAGTGAATGTTACTTTTTCTTTGAAATATTGATAGTACCAAGTATTGAACTGACCTTTATAGAGTGATTAATTCAACTCTGGTTTTCACTAAATGTATTTTGAGAACTTGCATTCCCTTATGTAGGATATTTTGAGCTTTTCTGTTACAGATTTCATGGAGCTACGAGTCACTGGCATTCATCGGAGATCATCCTGTATATTCTTTGGATGATCGATTCAAATTGCATGTTATGTTTTGTTGACTTGATGAAAGTGCATTACTTCAGTTTGTTTTGAAAATATTTAGGTGAAATGTCAAACTAGTTGTTATGGTTCAAAATTGTAATTTTAATTCTTATTTTTCTCTTGTTCCTTTGTCCCATGAAGCATAAGCCAGTAGTTCAGCGTTCAGACCTTCAACGAGCAGGATCGCGACAGTAACATATCAAGTTTGATGAGCTTCTCTGTATCCTTAACATGATGTCTAGGTAGTAGGCCGTCAGCGTTTTGTTATTGATCTGTATTGATTATTCATTCGAACCTGGTATTGGTTATTGCAACGGTTGAATCGAATCTGGCTACTTGGTTACTATGATTTTTTGACTTCAATGACATGAACATTTGAATTTCCAACTAGAAAAGAGAAAGAAACATTGAAAATCGTTCCTTTCTGCATCTGGCCACCATTGAATGAACTCGTAGGTGGATGTCCGCTGAATTACATGTCTGATCATCCACCATTTCTCGTGGGAAACATCTGATTAGAGGTAACTATTCAATTATTGAGAATATTTTTGATTCATTAGAATTATTATTTTTATGGAATTTGGTTCATACTCAAGGAAATTAATTTGTGAACTTTCATCATCTTGAGGTTACGTTATTATAATGTTTTCAATTCTTCTCATGTTATAGTTCTGCCAGACTTAATGTTAGGTACATATTTTACATTTTGCTTGTACTTTCACTTGCTTTTACTTTTAATCTTCACTTTCTGGATTTGGAAGATTATGTAACTATTTTGCTGATAAATGCTTTTTTATGGACTCGAAAGAGTGAGCATTTCTGATGATTGGATGAAACAGGCTTCATGGAGAGATTGTCCTGACTTCTAGAGCCGATTTATTGTTCCTGTCAACGCTGGAAAGCTATATCGATGTAAATTTCAAGAAGATATAGATAATTTCCAACATGTTGTCATAAATTCAACGTCTGGCTGGACTAAGCATACTTATAGGTCACCTGACGTCTCACCAGACTCATGATATTTGAAACCTAGAGCCCAAAATGATGATGAAATTGACCAGGATGTAATTTGGAAGCTGAAAATATCAAAAAGCTCTGGTCTAACAACATTTTCTGGCTCATTCACAGTCTTGCAGACATAAGGTATTCTCTGCATATTTTAAAGTTTTCACTGATCGTTTGAAACATTCATCAATCGAAAAGTCATTCACTTCATCTGTGAAGGTTTAATGCATTATATCTGGGAAATATTCCATTAATTTCATTGATCAGATTTATCAAGTCCCGATGATCATTGTGTCGAGTTTCACTGATAGGAGATCGTTCATTCAACACCCTGCATAATAAATATGCAGAACTAGTTGCATTCCGGCCAGGTGCAGTCAAATTTATTTGTGACACATATTATAAATGTTTTTGATGCAGATTCAATACTCCTTCGAATACCCTTTTTAGTCAGTAAATGAACCTAAATTTTATTTGTTTGATTTGTTTTCCTATCCTCCAGCACAGACAATTTCCTTCTACAGGGATTGGCTCAAGAAAGAGGTCTGTTGAACTTTATTTTCTGTAGATGACGTCCAAATAAAATCTTATCTGGTGAAACTATCTTCCTTATGCTAATTGTTATATTTTTGACAAAGTTACATGATATGGTGAGTAAATGAACCACGACCCATTTGCCCCGACTATATGAGCTGACCGTTCGCATAGTGTAACCAAAAATTTCTGAATTTCTCACGTTTAAGAGTTATATATCAGGTCTGTCTAAGAATATTTCAGTTGATTCCTTGTGATGAGAGAGCGGCCATCAACGACGCGAATACGCTGCATTCATCAAAACGTAGAATAGTTGTCTGTATTCCTTGTTTCACCCACCAGATGAACTAATGTACGACTGAGTATACTTTGTTGATATTTTCATTCCATTTTATCGGCATGCTTGAAACAATCTCCTCTGATGTAATTCGAATCAACCATCAGTGAAAGAATTTATATTCATGGGGAGCTTCTTGCTTGACCTCTTTTTCTCACGTTCACAGTCGCACTAAAATTTTCCATTTCCAATCAAACTAACCTAACTGTCTCAATCAAATAAAGCCTGGCCGAGATTCTTCACGAGCAGCCCATTTTTCCTCATTCTACAACATGCTGAATTACTTATGGAATAATTTCCATTCATTCCACAGATGGGTGAAGGTCGACCTTACTTTGGATCCACTATATGAAAACTCGGTCAAAATTTACAACCTGCTTGTTCCTTGGATCAACTGTTCTGATTCTGAAATGGATATTCCATCGTTACTTTCCCTAATTTAGCCTAATGAAATAGTCTCAATCAAAGGGATGTTGAGAATGAATTGTTTCAGTTGACTTGCTACGACCTACAAATTCCGTTCCAACGAACGAGATTAACCAATGTCCCAAAAGCGTAGCGTTTATGTAGGACATAACGTGGACAAATTATACCTCTTAATTCGTTTTCGTGGCGGTAAAAGTTTGGAAAGTAGAGGGAGCGAGAGGCAATAGTATGGAATTCATTCTCAAACTTCCCAACAACTTAATTAATGAGGACTGATTAGACAAGTTTCACACGAACCTTGAATATTTAATAATATTGTGGATTGGAATCGGGTTCGAAACCGTTCTCTCTCAGATATTTCACAAGATTACTCAGCTTTTATACAGGGTGTCTCAAAATTCAGTATGAAGATTTTAAGGACTCATTTTCCAAGTCAAAATTTGATTGGTATGAATATATGTCCGCAAACGATCCGTTACCGATCTACAGAGCGTTCAAGTTTTGAGATCATTTTATTTTTCAGCACCATTCATAAAAAGTCAGGATTTGTGAGGTTTATTATTTTTCAAGTTATATTCAAACATTTGTAATTGGGATCACAAAGTGAGTATGTAGCGTTTATTGGTTTCATTGCGATAATAGATTCCCTCTTCAACAAACATCCAACTACCTGGAGAAGTCCATCATATTGCAGGCGAGTTTGGAAAAGTGACGATGCCAAGGTTTCAATAATGAACCGATGAATTTCCTATGCTGGGTAACATCAGTTTAAAATAATGATGGCCTGGTGATGGTTAGATATTTGAAACCATTTGAACACTAACAAGAGCTGAAGCTCTCTGCTGGCTAATATCCTGCTCACTACCCGTCTATCTGATGGATGTCTACATCAACAATCATTATTATATGTGATACTAGTGATAGCGTATGTTTCGTTTTTCTCTGGTTTGTTGTCGAATTATTGTGCTCCCCACTATCCCTGGTTGAAATTTATGATGACAGGAGTATTCTCAATTGATGATATAGGATGTCGCTCTCCTATGCCTTTGGGGGGTGATTTGAAAATAGCTAAACCCTTGTTCTAATCTATACCAAAATTGTCGACGAAGCTATCCATAATATGATAGGTCCAAGTAAGGGAGCCTTGAAAAAACTCCATTCACCTGATTCAATGCTATCAAACTCATATCATAATTAGGATTATCTAATCATCAATCTCCATGAAGTTTTGATACTTGCTTTATTAATCTGATTCAACTAAATTCAGAATCAAGAACTATCGATTGAATTAATCTTTAAGCTATTCCGGAGGTGACATTTTCAAATTGCAGTTACATACTGTCTGCAGTTACAATTTGGAAAGAACATCTGATTTGTCATTGCTACACATACAAATACAAATAGTTTCGATGAACTTCTGATATGTTGTATCAAGCAATCGTTCATCGAAGCTTCCTCCGTGTATTATGTTCTCAAATGACTGTTAGAATAGTTGATGAAATATACGAGGGCTTCAATTCAAAATAAGAAATATATAGTGCTTTGAAATTTGAAAAGTTTGCCACTGAATTTTCTACACCCTGTGACGATTTATGTCAATCAAACTCGGTTAGTGATCCTATCAGGTCTTATTTTATATGTATCTTCCATGATTTTATCGACCAGGCACTCTCTTTTTTGTTATCAATGTTTTTGACCAGAGGTGCAAAATTGAATTTTTGTTTTGTTATATTGTTTCACGTGAATATCACTGAACCGTTTCAATGAGATTCCACGAATATGTAGGTTACCTCTGGAAGCACTCAAATGTGCCACAACATACATGATATATCATTAAAAAAATATATCATCATGCCGTCACACTTTTTTGGGACACCCTGTATATTCAAAATTATTTTTCTGGTGTGTGCCCTATGAGACAATAGAGAGTTCAATCGCAAAATCCTGACACAACTGATAACCGATAACCCTGTTATATACATATATTCAAGAAGACTCTTTACTTCCTATATTATAGTGAGTCAGCAACTGAATACGACATGTTGATAAAGTTTAGGAACTAACGTAACGCAAACTCTTCATTACGCTACTCGTTACGTTACGGTACATACATTTCCAAGAACTTATTATCTTCAGAAGATAAATGAAAATTCCAGTACATCTTTCCTCCCTGGATATGCACGATATTCTTCAAACATTGCAGGGATTTTCTTTGGGGCGCTCCACGAGATGAAGAAAATACACAAATATCACATAGTTATAATTCAAATGTGTTCGCCTCGTGGATAGCCAGCCGTGAGTAATGATTTTGATGAAGAGGAAAGAGAGGACATCGCGGTTATTGTTTAATTGTGGTTTCATGAAGTATAGCGACTTCTTGTTTTGTTTTTCCATCGAATATCAATATCATCAATATCAGAATCTCCTACTGTCAGAATGTTTTTTAAACTTATTGTGATTCATGATACCTGTTTCAGTATACCGATGAGGAATCTAGGAGATATTCGATAACTGTATGTGTTCATCTAAGAATCGTTCAGCTCGTTAAACCTTTTCCGCATTCCCAAGACATATACCTACTTATCACAATATGCAGGGGACATATCATATCTCTATGGATTTTTACCTCCAGGGGGATTGCTGGTGGGAATTGAACTTCCGGTGCAACCACGGAAGTAATCACTTGCTGGAAATATTGACTGCGGAGCTTCTATTCGCAATAGTTCCTGAGAAATGGGTGAGGAACACATAGCTTCAATATAATTGTGTAAATATTCCGTATCATCATTGAGATATCTTTCATATTCCTCATCATCTCACATAGAAATGATTTGTATGGAAAATAAAATCATTGATCTCGTTCAGGATCCATCAAAGACAATTTCTGCTGATTAAAATTAACATTGTAGTTCATTTTATGATTTTTTTTATATAAATTATAATAGATACCCATATTTTCAGTATTTATACAGATGAATATCTTATTCAATGATGTGAAACTTTCTCGAAACTGACTAAAGTCAAGAAAAGTTACAATTTTCGTGATTATAGCAATGAAAAATAACGTATGACTGTAGGTGATGGGATATTTATTCGGCTCTTGAGTAGAGCACCTAACAAAGTGTAAATTCTGAAGAATTCAACAATGATATTTTTTTCATGTTCTGCTTTCCACGAAAAGGGATATCCTGTAATGTTCAGAGAACATCGTGAGAACCAAGGGAATTAAGGTAGGAATTGGTGTTCTTCTTAAATTTCTGGAGGTTATATGCCTCGAGAACACCTCTGTCCTGAATCTACGATTTTGTTTTTCGAAATCAATTTACTGTCTTGTCACTTCTATCAGATCATCGTATATCTTACTGATGATATCTCTGATTTGGAACATCTACCTGATGAATGATTTTTCTATATTCTCGAAAATACAGCTTCCTTGAAATGCCTCGCAGATTCCTGAGATCGCAATAACAAAATAAATTGAATTCGACTCATCGACTTTACCCTATTTTGACTCCATATAAACGAACAGAAAACAGCTTCGCAGATGATAGTACCCTCCATACCGCCTTCTCTTCCAGGGCTCTTATACCAGCCAGGCAAATCAGAAACGAACGAGGGAGAAATGTTGGCAACATGAATATGGACTTGGCAACAATTCTCGAATTGGAATCCAATAGCTTGGTAGAATTTAATGCGAACAAAACCTAACCATTCCTTTGAAAACATCCATTTCGATGCTTGATATTGTTATCAGCAATAACCTCTCTTGGGAAAATCACGTGAGATCAATTGCTAAAAGTGCATCTCAAAAACTTGGTTTTTTGTTTCGAGCCAGGACCTATTTTACTTCCGGTCAGCTGCTTATGATCTTCAAGGCACAGATCCGATTCGGAGTGCAGTACCCAAACATACCCCATAACTGTTGAATTCTGTCCAATGAATGGCAATTCGTCTCGTGGGTGATGCCTCGCTCACAAACTCACTCACTTCTCTGGAACACCTTAGAGAAGTTGTCGATCTGGCTCTATTTCATAGATATTTTCATGGACGATGCTTTTCTGAAATATCAACAATTATTCCTCCTTTGGCAGTCCCCGCGAGATCAACCCGTCGAGTTGAGGCTTCGCACCCCTTCGTGGTCACATTGGAGACCTGCAGAACATCTTTTTCCAAAGATTCATTCATCCAACAAACAGCGGGGCTCTGGAACACATTGCCAAGTAAGATGTTCCCCGAGGCATATAACCTCCAGAAACTTAAGAAGAACACCAATTCCTATCTCATTCCCCTTGCTTCTCACAATGTTCTCTGAACATCACAGTGAGATTGTGAGATCCAGAACATAAAAAAATGAACGTTGATTTTGCCAAAAAAAAATTGTGGAATTCATTAAAAACTTGTGAACTCAGGAAATGATTTTGCTAACAAGGTCTATTTTGAGATAGGAAGGTTTGGTGAATGAAAAAAAACATGTAATTCATAACTATGATTGATTAATCATTATGTGTCACATTTTTTTTTCATCCCCATAATCTATTTTTTTTCAATTATATTTTTCTGAAGTCATACATTTCCGAATATATTCGAATAATTCTGAATTCTTTCATTCAAATTCCATTCCTTTTATATCCAGGTTGGAACAGCGAATCTTATCATCTGGTTCCATTTCTCAGGTATTGATAGTGGTTTTCTGAAGTAAGAATTTTACTATTTGACTGATACGCTTGGTCATGAGGTTGAATTGAAGATATTCAAATATACTACAATTTCGAATACCATTATTTTCTCGTAGAATGATGAGTATCAGATCCAAGATTTCACTCTGAAGAAGGCCAAAACTGCAGTTATCAACTTCTGGAAATGAAAACAACTCTTTGATGTTCTGTATCTCGAAATGTACCTGTTGACACCAGAAAAAGCTTTTCCAGACTAGACTTTCAGGAAATTCATCTGGCTTCAAAAAAGGTCGAATTGACTTTTTCGTAAGAAAGCCGTCTTATAAGACTTTTGGGCTAAAAACCGAAATAAGTCAAAAAAATTCGAAGTTCCTAGGTCACCACACTCTGAGCATAACTATTTTGAAGCTGAAAACTTGGTTTCATACTGTTGAAACATAACTTGAGAAGAGTTTTTGGTAATTTATGCTAACTTTGTCCTCTAGGGAAAAGCGGCCTTAACGTGAAGATTTTTTGAATACTCGCATTAGAGAAAAATGGCATAACCATTTCTAGTGAAATACTTGAGCATTATGAAAATATGGTTGGAGGAAGTCTCAAGAATGTCCTATCGATGTGGAAAAATGCAATATTGCAGAATCCACAGCTTTATTATGGATACCTGGCCCGGCTACGTATACTTGTCATTTCGATTCTGCAGATTTGAGTTGAAAGGTAATGACTTCAATGAAGGTGAATGACTAATTATTGAATCTGGAAATTTTCTTCAACCTCTGAATTTGGTCATGGCCTCAGTTCAATATATTGAGTAATACTGATTTGTGACATCTTGAATGATGATTTTTGGATGTATGATAACTTGATATTCATCATACAGGACGTGGAAAGGGATTTCGAATTCGGAAAACCTGATCGGGAATCTGCGATTGAGGTCTATGAAAATAACAGGTTTTTATCGTTCAAGTTTGAACCCCTTGATTGGGTGGAAGTATTGAAAAGGAATATTTTCAGATATATTTACGAACACAAAAAAAATCAATATACAGGGTGTTTCATTGGGAAAGGTAAATAATTCAACTGTGGATAGGGGTCACTGAGGTGATTTCGAAAAACTCACGGTCGATGGGTCTTCGACTTCTTATAACCGAGATACAGGATGTTTCATCAATTTTGTCCATATCTTCATTGTCTCATAACTTTCCAACCAACCTGTATATATTTTTGAAAATTGGTACACTCGCTCAATCTACCCTGTGGAATTGATTGAGGCAACAACAAGAGATAAAATCCAGGTCCGGCTTCACTTGAAATTCACAAATTCTTTCTGCCAGAAAACAACACCCTATACATTCGGATTTCTCATTTTTTTTGCCATATCTGAAAAGAACATCAAAATTTCTTTTCAACGATGTGCTTTTTATTCGTGCACAGACGATTTTAACTATTAATATTATGTGCTCAAAATATTATTTCTGCTCGTTTCGGGGTGCAAAATTGGAATCAGACGAGATTTATTAATTTTATTACTTCCTATTCAGTATACGTGAGGATTACATTTAGAAGGAGTATTTCATATATCGTTTTTTGTTCAAGACTTAGTTGCAGGTTCGTCATCCAAAACTATAATGAAGAATGGCTGAAAGAATAACTGGACTTCGGGTTACTGATAAGGATATGATATCCGAAATGAGTTTTACTGAGGTTATGTCATATAACCTGTTCGTGAGAGATATAATTCTCATAGGATCACTGATACTGATGATTTTTTTTGGAAGTTCCAAGCTCATCAAGATCAGAGTTCATACAAGTATACTTCTCCTATACATTCCAATTTCAATTTCAATACTGAACATATTGGTAAGTTATATTCTTACATGATAGTTCATCATATTATTTTTCTATTCGATTTGAGAGATAATGTCAATCTTCAATTTCAAAGGATTTTGATTCTTCATGCTTTGTTTTCGGATATTCAACAGATATCATGCAATGTTCGACGTGGAAAATAGCCAGGAAAGTAGTTGTTTTCTGTTGAATGTTTAGAATGATATTATATGCATATCTCAATACGAAGAAGAATTCAAATCTTCTACTCCAGAAAATTTTGTTTTCAAGTTTTCATCGTATGTGTTCAATAGATGTAATTCAATACTCGTCGTGGCATATAGCCAAGAAAGTAGTTGTTTTCTGTTGAATGTACCGAGAAATAATTAAGATTTTCATTACATGGAGAATGCGAATTCTCAATGTATTTCCTTATATATATGTTTACATTTCTTGTGTCTGTAAATATATCTGAGAATATTCCTTTTTGAATGATGATTATTAACTATCAAAACCATTTCAGTCAATTCACACGTTGAGAAACAAAAGAATATTATCAATTAACTTCATTGCTTCCTCTTCTACCAATACCTTCAGATTAAAGATTGCGCTTGAACACGAATAGTTGATTTTGTATATTATTGTGTGGTCTCCAACTCTACAATAATTGCAAATGAATAATTGAATAGATTTCTCTGTATCGGAATTCTTGCTTCATTTCTAATTTCATTTTGTTATGTATAACGTCAAGAAAAGAATACCGATATCTATGAAAAGACAATCCTATCGAATTTGTTCACGAAATATATATATCATTCCATTCCTAGTCGGTATGGATGACTGACAGTTTCTTGTTCACTTGTCTCTTCTGGCATATCTATCTGCAAAAAGCGCCATGTCATGAGGACATAATCTGTGAACTCATTCTTAGTGAGTAGTTTTCTTCACTTCTTTATTCATGAAGGCGGAAACGAAGGAAATGATATCGCCTGTATTCCGGCTAACTTTTTGAATTTATCATGATTCCACCAGAACCAGACACCTAACGAAGTCGACATCGTACTAAAGATGTCTATAAACTCCAGGGTCTTCTCACTTTTTTCGCGAAGCGCGATTTATAGGAAGAACCCAAATTCAATAGTTTTAATATCGAATTGATATGATGTGTTCACCAGCTGTGATGATCACTGTCAGATATGTAAAACTCATTTCAAGTGATTATTTCGATATGATCCGAATCTGAACAGATAAAGTTTTTCTGATGGTGGGCTAGTGAATTAATTCAGAAGAAATTATTATCCTTGTTGTCGAGGTTGATGTAGATATTTTCTTCTCAGTAAATAATTTTCAGTAGTTTTCTCTGTGCCTTTTTCGTATCATTCTAGACTGATATGGGTTGATGTGAACTAAACATTCGGCTTCATACATACATACATACATACATACATACATACATTTGTGGAATCAGATTCGATTCTTGATTTTCGACCGAATGAGGTAAATGGTAAATCTTCGAGGAATATCAAGAACGAACAAATCGATGTGAATTCAAGTAGGGTTCATCAAAGAGCTGTATCAGAATGATGTAGAATATCTATATTGCTCCTTGCAACTGTTATTCATTACCATAATGGTAGGTCGAAGTCGCTAAAAGAGGTTTCATGAAACACAATTCGGTGTATCCGATTTCCTTCTTGTTGATGATGAGAGACCAACTCAAAGTTCTCGAATTGAAGATGACCTTCGACTGATTGTACAGGGTGATTCGAACCTTCTGCCCTTGGCTTATAACAGGAAGAGGAGTTCTGCGAATGAAAATTCGGCAGAGGGGATGTGTGAGTTTCGTATTCGAGAACTTTTCGAACGTTTCCAAAATGGCGAAAAAAACAACAGAAGAATTATTCTCACCACAAAATTATCATCAGTTTTCATATTATAAAAACACATTTTTTCTAACGATTGTCATCCAAAACATGTTTCACTTACTTCATTTGGTTGTAAGCTATGCGACTACTGAAGTAGATGTTTTTATTCAGATCTCAACCGACCCTACTTTGATAAAATTCAAGTCGGCCAGATTCACGTATCAATCGGTTTCAAAATGATTGCAACATGTTTCCCAATCCTTATTCAAAAATCAACTTGTTTTCCGGCCTCTTTGATTTTTATTATGGCAGGGTCAGTTGAGAAACATTCGGATATATCAACTTCAGAGTCCCATTGCTATCAACCAAATGAAGATAGAAGAAAACATTCTGAATAATAGTTGATGAAATATTCTCTTCTAGAATTGGGAGAAATAGTTTCATTTTTGCCAAAGGTTTTGAATACAAAAAAATATACCCCACAAACAGCTATTCATATTTCCCCTATCGAATTTGCATTTGCAGTTTCCGTTCACCTGTTATGCGCCAAGTGCGATAAGTTTGAATCACACTATATGTCAGATTCTTTCATTCCAGAAAAATGTTCAGATTTGGACTAACGTGCCTCTATGAAATAATGCTATTGAGGGAGGTTAAAATTGTTCAATTAAACTCATCCAATTACCTACTTCGTTCACAAACATAAATACATTATAGGTTCGCATAGGTTCGTTTGGAAAAGAGAAACCTTAATCTGATATTCTCTCCAATGTATGCACTAGAATTGAGTCACTAGATCCAGTCCAGTCCAAGTAGATCATCGAAAAATAGTGGAGACCCGTCATGTCAACAAAAATATGCCACCTATCATACTTCAATCTACAACCATATAATTATGTAATGTTTTTATTACTAACGTCATCGAATGTTAGGGAGTGTTACATCATACACTTCTACTATTCCGCTCTCTCTTTCCGCCCTCACTTCTTCTCTCCCCCACTTATGTAATACTCCAGGTATGTTCAGAATGGAATAGTGATTCATTAATTCCGATCGGGATATGATGGTTGTGAATAAAATAGTAAACAAACGTCGGTAGGAAGTTTAATTCCTATCTAAAGATCATAGCTAACCTCGACGCGTTGCGTCTTGGTTAACTAACTGATCTCACGACAGGAATGCATCTCTCTCCATCTTGGTGTGTAATATACTATCATCCAATACCATAATTTGACAATAGTCAAGATAATCACCTGTTAAAAATCAGCTGCATAATTATCATTCGATTCATTATGGGATTTATTCATGTGGTAGGCGTCTACGCTAATAATGTTTCCAGATCTTGAAAATTATTGAAATATCATACTGTATTAGAATTTCATTTACTTTGTTTAAATATTGTCTTCTCATCAAGATACCTATTACATGGGTAACTATGGATTGTTTTTCGATATATAAATAAAGTGTTGCTTTTCGGTGTTGGTCTTTCGAAATCAATTCTCTCTCCACTGCTAATTCCTCAAAAGGTTATGGGCCCAGATCACTATTAGTGGGGTACAAGAAGGAAATTTCAGCATTCGAGTATATCATTTCGTCGATTTCGTTCAGTAGAATCAATCTGCCAAGAAAAATATTGACATTGTCACATCAAATTTATTCCTTGGATTATCCTGTGAAGAATATCTTGGAAATAAGGTGAAAGGATGGACAAACTCAAAAGCTTCAGTATTCAGAAGTTCAACGGCGGAAATTTCCAGTTATGGAAATACCAGTTGGAGATTATATTTCGAGCTGAGGGTGTGACGAATTTGATCAACGGGAAAATTCTTCGACCAGAAGAAACAGAAGATCCGAGAATCAAGAAAGAATGGGAAGATATGAATGCCAGAGCTATGCTCATCATATCAACCTCCATGGAGTTCGAACAGCTACAGACCATCATGACTTGTGATACAGCTGCAGCCATGTGGAATCGGTTGAAGATTATCCACGAACAACGTTCAGCGGTTAATAAAGTGATGTTAAAACAGCAATTCTTCAGCTATCATATGTCAGAAACAGACACTATTGCTCAGCATATCAGTAGAGTGGAATCTATGGCCCAAGCTTTATCTGACGTTGGTGAAAAAGTATCAGATATTGACAAAGTAGCCAAAATTCTAGGCAGTTTACCTTATAAATATAGGTCTTTCGTCACTGCTTGGGATTCTTACGATGAATCTAAACAGACATTCGATAACTTGACTTCACGTTTACTGAAAGAAGAATTGAGATTCACTCAGGAAGACCAGTTATCAACTGCCTTTGCTTCAATGAAGATGAGTAACTCAAGGTTCAAAAATGATCCATCTGCTGCTAATGGTAGCTCTGGATCTGGTGATGCAAACTCCGAAACAAAAATCAAGAAATGTTTTTATTGTCACAAATTAGGACACCTAAAAACAGAATGCAGAAAACGGATGAAGAAATATGGGAGCAATATCAATCAGGCTAGTTCACAGAAGAATCTCGCTTTGAGTGCAGAAGCAAAGAACATGGTCGTCTCAGGTTGTGAGGATATTTGGCTCGCTGACAGTGCAGCTTCGAAACATATGACTTCTAAAAAGGAATGGTTTTCAGTGCTGAAACCATTGAAAACTGAAGAAGCCATTCAAATAAGCGACGGTTCTCTAATCCACGCAGAAGGTATCGGTACGATCCTTGTCAAAGCCCTAGTAGATGGAAAGCAAGAACCAAGAAGTCTCGAGAACACGCTGTATGTTCCAAACCTAGGGAAGAATCTGTTTTCGATAGGAGCAATCACCAATCGAAACTACGAGGTGTTTTTCAGCCAAAGAGGCATTGAAGTTAGAAATGAAGCTGGTCTGGTAGTTGCAGGAGTCAAACAGGCAAACCAATGCTACAGAATGTTATTCGATGTAGAAATCCCTGAGGTCATTCAAGGAAATGCTGCTGAAACAACTTCCGTCATGTTATGGCATGAAAGGTTGGGTCATATAAATTTTCGATCCTTAAAAGAAATGGCAGATAAAGGTGCAATTCCTGGTCTCAAAATGACGAATACAGATTTGTTTTGTGAAAGTTGTCAATTAGGAAAACAAAGTAAGAAGCCTTTCAAGAAGAACACTCATCGTGCAGAAAAACCTGGCGAGTATATTCATTCCGATGTTTGTGGAAAAATCTCCACCACGTCTCTTGGAGGAGCCAATTTCTTCGTAATTTTCAAAGATGATTGTACTTCATATCGCCTTGTATATTTTGTGAAACATAAAAGTGATGTCTTCGCTAAATTTCTGGAGTTTCACAAAATGATTGAAAGGCAGACTGGAAATAAAATGAAAGTACTGAGAACTGACAACGGGACTGAATATGTCAACGAACATTTCAAACGATTCATGAAAAGTCAAGGGATTGTTCATGAAACCAGTGCACCGTTCACTCCAGAACAAAATGGGAGAGCAGAACGAGACATTCGATCCATTGTTGAAAGTGCTAGAGCAATGTTGGAAAGTACTAATCTTCCAATTTATTTGTGGGCTGAAGCAGTCAACATGGCAGTATACTTATTGAACAGGAGACCTTGCAAACCTGATGATAGCCAGACTCCATATGAGAAAATTACTGGAAAAGAACTTCGTCTCGATCATCTGAAGAAGTTTGGTGCTTCAAGTTATGCGCTCATTCCCAAACAGTTTAGGAAGAAGTTTGAAAAGAAATCCGTCAATCAATTTCTTGTGGGATATGAAGGAAATGGTCCCAACTACAGATTATACGATAAGAATACCAGAAAAATCACTGTTGCAAGAAATGTTACGTTTGATGAGAACATCAATGAAGCAGCTGCACAAGTAGGTCCAAGTTTTGCTGATTTTGAGACCGAAATAAATGCAGTCGATTTTGTTGAACACGAAGACCAAGAGAGAATCACAAACTCAAGTGATATCGAAACAGAAGAGCCTTCTAATGAAGTATATTCAATAGGTGCTCAGTCTGTTCAAGAAGTAGGTCGACAACTAAGAAAAAGGGAACATCTACGACCTCCAGCTCGACTAATCGATGAAGTTGCCTGTTCTGCAGTGATACTCGAGCCGAATACTTATAAAGAAGCTACCGAATGTGAGGAGAAACAATATTGGAAAGTAGCTATGGAGGAAGAAATTCGTTCTCTCATGAAAAATGATACATGGACTCTTGAGAAATTACCTGAAAATAGGAAAGTAGTGGGATGCAAGTGGGTCTACAAAGTTAAGTGTATACCCAATGGTGATCCAGACCGCTACAAAGCAAGGCTTGTTGCAAAAGGCTATTCTCAAGTTCCAGGTCTAGATTTCACGGAAACTTTTTCACCCGTAGTAAGATATGATTCAGTTCGACTGTTGCTAAGTTTAGCTTGTGTCAGAAATCTTGAAATGTGTCAGTTTGATGTGAAAACTGCATTTTTATATGGCGAGCTGCAAGTGTGTGAATACTAAAGGATTCTGCAGAGAATTGCACAGCAAATCCGAGTAAAAACTCCAATAAATATATGGTAGAACTGACTTTTAATCAATCTAACTGACAGACAGTTAATAACAACAACTCATAACATGACACATTCTTTACATATCATATCATAACATCGGTGACCATATACAGGGCGTTAGGTTGTAAAGCATGAACCTCCAACACTCCCCCTGGATCTTAGATCCTTCATTTGAAATGTTCGCTTAAACCTCCAACACTCCTCCCAATTTCTTCAGGAATACAAATTCTTTGGCAGTCTCACTAAGAGCAATGAATTCGGATTCAACGGTACTCAGAGCAACGCAATGCTGTTTTCGACTACACCAGCTTACTACTCCGCCTCCCAAAATGAATAAATATCCACTAAAAGATCGCCTGTCTATTTCATCTGCACCCCAATCTGCATCTGTAAAAGCTTCCATTTTCTTTCCAGTTTTCTTATATTCAATGCCATATTCCTTCGTTCCATTCAGATATCTCAATAAATGTTTCATTCCTTTCCAGTGATGTTTAGAAGGATTATGATTAAATTGACTCATGAATGTTGCAGCATACAATAAATCCACTCTCGTCGATACCGCTAAATACAAGATGCTTCCAATTACTCGCTGATAAAGGTTTTTCTCATTTTCATCGAGAGGGTCATCATCATTCAAGTGAAATTTTTCTCCAAGTGGTAATGGAGTAGAAACAGTTTTAGATTGCAACATGTTCATCTCCTTCAAAATTTCATTGCAATATAATGTTTGATCAAGTCTTAAGCGTCCACTCAATCTTGTCACTCTTATAGATAAGACATTTCTCACTTCTCCCAAGTCCTTTGTATCAAAATTCTTCTTGAATTCCTTCTTGATGTCTTCTATTCTTCTCAAATCACCATATATCAAGATGTCATCAACATATACAGTGATGATAACATCGTCTCTCTTCTTATAGTATACACATGGATCTGATAAACATCGAATGAACTGTATACTTTGGATAAATTTGTCCAAAGTCTTGTTCCACATCAGTCCTGACTGGTGTAAACCGTAGATACTTTTATTTAATTTACAAACCAAATTTCTTTCTTCTATTTCGGCTTCTGAAGGTAAATTCGACAAGTTTTCTTTCAAAATGTCATATAATTCAAAATATCCAGTTGGTACTTCCATAAATACATTTTCTTCCAAATCAGCAGCAAGATATGCAGCTGTGATATCAATGTGATGTATATGCCAATTTCTCTCAATTGCAATAGCAAAAAGCAATCGCATTGTCTTCTTTTGTACAACTGGTGCGTACGTTTGGTCGAAATCTATTCCTGGCATTTGTGTATTACCCAAAGCAACCACTCTTGCACGATATCTTTCAGTTTCTCCTTCTGCATTTAATTTTGTTTTGAATACCCATTTCGTCTTTATGATTTTTCTATTTCTTGGTTTTTCCACAAAATTCCATGTTCGATTTCTCATTAAATTCTTGAATTCTTCGACCATCGCTTCTTTCCAGAAAATATTATTTTCTCCACACAAAGCTTGTTTGAAATTAATTGGATCCCTTGATATTTCTCGCGACTTTTTGGCTTTATTACAAGACCCAAAATCACTGTCGTTTTTGTCAATTACAAAATCTTCCATCCATGTTGGTTTTATGCTTACTCTTCCTGATCTCGTCATAATTTTCGAACTTGAATCTCGATTATCAGTCAATATTATTGAAATTTTTCCTTCGTCTTTTGAATTCATTGAACTTCCTTCCTCGTCGTTTGAGCTCATTAATCTTCTTCCCTCGTCGTTTGAATTTGTTGATATTTCTTCCTGGTCACAAATCTCTTCTTCGTTTACCTTCTCTATTTCATTTTCATTTTGTAAATCATCATTTTCGAATTCTTCTACCATTATTCTATCTCGATGCTCTTGAATGTTGATATTATTAGGAACAAAATCACTTTCCACATCCGTGAAAGTATCTAATTTTATTTTTTGAATTTCCTTCTGATTCTGATTCAACAATGAATTGATAGGTTTGTTCTGTAACATAGGAAAACTATCTTCCTCAAATTTAACATCACGGCTAAGAAAAATTATGTCTTTCGTTGGATTCCATAATCTAAATGCTTTGGAAGAAGTATCATAACCCAAAAAAATACAAGGAATACCCTTGGGAGAAAACTTTGTTTGCCTGTTTGTATTTATGCTCCAAACTCTACAGCCAAACACACGCAGGTGTGAGAGATCAATTTTCAAACCTTTCCATTTCTCTATAGGGCTCAGTCCTTGGTTTGTTGCTGTTGGGCTTCTATTCTTGATATAACATGCTGCAGCCAAAGCTTCTGCCCAAAAAACGTGCGAAATGCCCGATTCAATTAACATACACCTTGCTGCGTCGAACAAAGTTTGGTTCATCCTCTCCGCCACGCCATTTTGTTGAGGAGTACCTGGTATTGTTAATTGATGACATATCCCATTCGTCTTCAAAAATTCTTTGAATTCATTCGATAAATATTCACCTCCGTTGTCGCTTCTTAAACAGCAAATCTTCTTACCATGTAAATTTTCAACTCGTCTTCGGTATTCTTTGAAATTTTGAAAAACTTCACCCTTGGTCTTCATAAACGCTATCTCACAGTATCTTGAATAGTCGTCAATGAATGTAACTATATATCTGTTACCTCCTTTAGAAATAGGTTGAATAGGACCAACAACGTCAGAATGGATGAGTTTAAGTGGAGATTTTTCTCTGTGCAAACTGTGCTTAGGAAAAGAAGCTTTCTTCAATTTTCCCTGGTAACATATTTCACAATTTTTAATGATTTCGTCATTCGCTTCTTCGTTCTCTGAAATATTCCCTCTATTCATCAATTTCTTAACACTTGGTATATTGAGATGTGCTAATCTTCTATGCCATAGTATACTTTCTTTAGAAATTGCTTTATTCGTCATCTTCTTTGTCAGTGCTTCGTTTTCTGTATAATTATTTTCTATTATATAGTGTAAACCACCTCTCTTCGTTGATTTTGCTACTAATTCTCCGGTTGGAGCCATGATCCTTGACTGGTTTCGCTCGAAAATAATCTTCAATCCATTATCAGCTGCTTTACTCATTGATAACAGGTTAGATTTTAATTTCGGAACATACAGTACGTTTTTCAAAGTAATCTCTTGTCCACCGCTTTCTTCTGCTAATTGGAGAATCATATCGCCATATCCTACAGACATCAAAGTACCACCACCAGCTACTTCAATACAAGTATTATGGTAGGTGAAATTGAAAAACTTTTCTCTATAGCCCGTCATGTGATCTGTGGATCCACTATCCAAAATCCAAATCATCGGCTCTGTTTCATGTTTCACTGAAAACGTTGAATGATTTGTCAAATTTTGACATTCTTCCGCTGTCGCGCTAAATGCAAATTTTCTATTTGATGGTCCAGCCTCGTCTTCTCTGGTCTCAATCTGCTTTTCCCGCTCTATGGATAATGGACAGTTCTTCCCAATATGTCCCATTTCCAAACACCGGAAACACCTCAGTAACTCATGAGGGCAACCTTGCATTTTCGGCCCCGGTTTGAATCTATTTGTTGCTCCTGATGATTTAAACTGATGCATCTTGGTGTCTCGTCCTGTTGGTGTGGCTCGTCCTGATTGTTCAAATTCCTTTTTGAAAGTTTTCTTCACCACTAAAGCTCTTGTTTCGTCGTCTTGATCCGATGATATTTTGTTTTCAATTCTTCTTTCTTCTTCCAGAAGTTTCGATTTCAAATTTTTCATGTTCAGATCGTTTTCGTCGTCTCTTAGATTTCTTGATAAGTATTCGTACTCTTTTGGCAATCCTAATATTGTGAATCCTGCTTGTACTTTTTCGCTCAAATTATATCCTGCATTCTTTACTTTATGATAAAGACCATTTCTTCTCGTTAAATAATCATTAATTGATTCATTTTGAGATTTCGTAGCATTCACAAAATCCTTTAATAATAAAAATCCATGCCAAGTATCGTACTTTGTATGTATCTTCTTCAAATTATCCCAAATATCTTTTGCCGTGTGGCATTCCATGATATCGTCTAAGCTATCATTATTCATCATGAGATATAAGATTGATTTGGCCATTGTCGTTCTGGATGACAACCTAGTTAGGTAGTTAGTAGGCAGGAGCTATAATATTGTCTGTTCATTGAAAAGACAAATGAAGAAAATATGTAGTTCAGAGACATCTACGTGAATTAAGTAAACTAAGTTATTCTTTTTCATTCCTAACCGTTACATTTTTCATGGTCCTGTCAAGTTTGTAAATAAAAATCTGTCATGTGGAATCCCGAAAATGAAACATTATCACGAAGGATATTATCAAGTATGAAAATCATCTACCTATACTTGAATGGAAGCAGGAAGATGTTTAGGCAATGCTGTATTAGTATGGTTTATGATGCAACTTGAATTTAAGTTGGAACTGTGGAAACTTCGGGAACTCAATAGTGCTATTACACTTTTTCGACATGCAAGCCAAGCAGAAAGGTAGGGGCTGCTTTTTTCCTTCTATATTTTTGATAAGTTACTCTATAATTCGTGAAATTCCATTATTTGCAGTGAAAACATGTCTTTAGTGATGTAAACCATGTACACATAGGAATCACTATATACTTGATAATTTCAGGTACCTACCTACAGCGAAGAGTACTTACATTAATAGCTTTTCAGTTGAAAAACGGAAAACTATGAGTGATGTGGAAGTATCACATTAGAAATCATTATGTGAGTAATGTTCAGAAGGAATGTACCAGAAGGATGATGATGTTCGAGAACAGAATGGAAAATTTACCATCTGAAATAAATATATAGAAGCACTAAGGTTAGACTCAATCTGGTTATTTCATCAATGTCTCATGGATATTCTGCTCCAAACACAAAATATCATTATATTTTTTATAGATAGGTACCTCCTTGAAAGTCGAGCTGCAAAAATATCCAGTTCACAAGATTTTATGAAAAAACACACAAGAAAATGGGGCAGTGAATAAAATCAGAAACTTTTCATCCTGTAGTTCGATGAGCTGAATCCAGATAAGCAGTAAGAACAACGATTTGTTTGCTGGAAATAGCCAGGCATTTCATTCTAGGCTACAAATTATACACACCCCAATGTATATTCAATTTATCCATTTTTCAAGTAATCAATTAGATGATGAGGAACATGTGATATTCCACTCCAGCACACTCAGGAGTATTTTCGTAGTGAGCCACTCAGAATTTCACTAGAGTAAAGTGATTTCAAGATTGTATAGGAATCATCCTCAGATATATGGTATTCTATTGTTCAGGGTTCTTTGTCAAGATGCTGGGATATTTAGAATTTTTTATTGGAATATAACTTGTATGTATGAATGGCAATACAATTTAATTTTTTTAATAAATTGTACATAATTATGAAGAATTATTTCAATTTTTATTCTACTATATAGTTTGTTCTCTTCTGATACCCTGTTTATTGTTGTACAGATGTATTGGCAGGTAAGTTTGAAAACACTATATATATTGTACAAATATTGTATATAGGTAAAGTATTTTTGAAGTAAAACAATGATTATTTTTTATTAAATCATCTTATTGAAGCTACGAACTTCACTAAATATGAGAAGATGTGTCTATTATTGGCACAAATTAAACCACAGGAATATTCAATACCAATATGTATCTTTTTAATTTATATTTAAGTCAACATTTTGAATGAACTTTATTATTATTTATTATCATTCTATAATATCTGTTCAAATGCTCGTTTCCTCCTCAGATGCTTCTTCATCGTCAGGTCGTGTTCCTTAAGGCAGGAATTCCTCTTCAGCATCATATTCCAAACAACATCGCCTAGTCTGAAAATATAAAAATATTGTCCCTAGTTTCAATGTCCTGTACCATTCTGAAATGAATTTAATGACTTTTGACTATGGAACAACTTTTAGAGGAACCAAAGTCAAGTTCTTGGTGAATTTCATACCGAAACTAATAATTAGTTAGTTAGTATAGGTACAAATTTGTTAAATACCATTTTATTTATATATTTCTACCTTGAACAAACTTGGAACCGTACTCTCTTTCCAAAACCGTTTCCTATTCTTCATTGGCAAGAAACAGTTCCCTTAAAATGTTGGAAACATATAGTATCATGTTCGCTTACTTCAAAAACTCACATTCCTGAAATATAAATATCATTAAGTTTCAAATATTATGCGATTCAAGAAAAAAAGTTCACCTTGATATCCAATGAATATGGCGTGAACCCATTGACGCCTCAGGATTTGAGGCTCAAATTCACAACAGTGGGGATTGGGGAAACCATGTCTTGATAATTCAATTACACCTTCACCTCCTGGAGTGCGCAGTTTTCAGATGACATTGCAAAATAACACAATCGCACTCACAAACCAATCAACAAACTCTGATAGAAAACCAATACTAGAAGAAATGATTAGGTATAGGTATAACTGTAATTTCCAAGAAAGGAAATCAAAGTTCAACACATCCACAAAGACGAAGTTATAAGTTAATGACAACTGTCAGAAAATAATTTTATGATTACATGAATCTTCTCCATCGTCTTCCTATCAAATATCACGTCAATGATGGAAAGCACGTCTGTGGTTGAGTACATATTGGAGAAAAATAGAAGAAGAGAATATCAACCTAATATGGTCTATTTTGACATAAACAAATGAGCTCTTTCCAATTTCTCTGCCTCAGCGCCACTTGACAGACAGACATATTTTGATTGAATGAACAGACAATATTATACCTCCTCGCACTAGGTCGCCTACTAGGTTTTCATTTAGATCGACAATGATTTGGCACTATGATTAATTTTATTTTTAGCAGGATCTCCCAAATCAGTAATGGTATAACCGGGTTCAATCGCTTGCCATAGATTTTTTATTTCTAAAATACCTTGGGCTTTCATAGACCAATATCTATAGTTTTCGGAATTTAACTTCTCAACTTTCAAATCATCCATTATAAAGAATTACGTCGTCTTTTCAATATAAATGGAACTTATTCTTCGTCGTCGTCGTCGTCTATACAGGTCCAACCAATGAAGACTACCCCCTCGACTACCCCTATATCTTGAAATTTTCGTCGTCGGCTTCTCGGAAAGCTAAAGGCCCATAACCTGTGTGAATACTAAAGGATTCTGCAGAGAATTGCACAGCAAATCCGAGTAAAAACTCCAATAAATATATGGTAGAACTGACTTTTAATCAATCTAACTGACAGACAGTTAATAACAACAACTCATAACATGACACATTCTTTACATATCATATCATAACATCGGTGACCATATACAGGGCGTTAGGTTGTAAAGCATGAACCTCCAACAGCAAGAAGATATATTTATGAATCAACCAGAAGGATTCTGCAGTGATGATCCTACCCTAGTGTGCAAACTGAGGAAGAGTATCTACGGATTGAAGCAGTCACCTCGTTGTTGGAATCAAAAGTTTGTAGATTTTCTCGTCACATTCTCATTCAAGCAGCTGGAATCAGACAAATGTGTGTTTAATGGGAAATTCGATGACTACGAGATCTTCTTGACTCTTTTCGTGGATGATGGACTCCTGATATGCGAATCGAAAGAGGTGATAAAACGAATCTTGATCGAACTTCAGAAACAATTTGAAATCACTATATGTGATCCGGAATATTACGTCGGAATTGAGATCAAACGGGATCGAAACCAGAGAAAGATGTTCCTTGGCCAGAAAGGGTACATAACAAAAATTTTGGATAAATTCAATATGTCTGATTGTCATTCGAATGCTATACCAGTAGATCCCAACATAACACTCCGATCGAAACCAGTTTCTGATGAGAATATTGAAGAAATGAGAAAAATTCCATACAGGGAGGCAGTAGGAAGTTTAATGTTTGTGGCAGTAGTTTCCCGACCTGATATCATGTTTGCTGTTAGCCAGGTCAGTAGATTCCTCCATAATCCCGATAAGGAACACTGGATAGCTGTGAAAAGAATTTTCAGATACCTGAAGGGTACTTCTGATTTTGGAATACTTTATGAAGGTGAAGAAATCAATTTCAAAGCCTATTCAGATGCGGATTTCGCTGGTGACCTAGATACAAGAAGATCCACCAGTGGCTATGTAACTATGGTAGCCGGAGCACCAGTCAGCTGGTGTTCACAACGTCAAAAATGCGTTTCCAAGTCAACGACTGAATCTGAATATGTATCAGCGTCAGAAACCTCTCAAGAAATAATTTGGTTACGTCGATTTCTTCAAGAAATTGGGGTTCATTTGACCGAGCCTACTTCCTTGTACGTAGATAACCAGAGTGCAATCCGACTCATGAAAAATGCTGAGCATCATAAGCGTACAAAACATATTGATGTCAAGTACCATTTCATCCGAGAATGTATGGCAAATGGCTCCATTACTGTTTCCTACGTTGAATCGAAGTTGCAGTTGGCTGACATTTTTACAAAACCATTACCAAGAAGACAGTTCGAGAATAATAGAACATCCCTCTCTGTGTTTCCATTATCTTCAGAAGAGTAAACAAAGAGGGAGAGTATTGAAATATCATACTGTATTAGAATTTCATTTACTTTGTTTAAATATTGTCTTCTCATCAAGATACCTATTACATGGGTAACTATGGATTGTTTTTCGATATATAAATAAAGTGTTGCTTTTCGGTGTTGGTCTTTCGAAATCAATTCTCTCTCCACTGCTAATTCCTCAAAAAAAATATTCACCAAATAGGAGAATATTAGGTATGATTGTGAAAGCTCACCATCAATTATGGAAATCATCAACAGTAATCACACTAGTGGTCCTGATTTTTTGATAATCTCAACTAGACGCACGAATCTTTGTTGCTACGTATTCCACGAGAGCAGAGCTTATGATAATCTCTGACGAGAGTAATTTCCCTATGTAAATTTTTCTTTCAACTATCCTGCAAAATTCTCAGCTGAAACGAATGCACTTTTGTTGGAACAGACTTGTTTGTCAATCAGAACAGCCTACCAACACATCACCTCACGATAATCCTTAAGCGTCTGCGCGAGCGTCCTTCATGTATCAAGGATGCGCATCGGACGACTCGAAAAAGAGAGGTCTTGAACACCGCACGATATAGTTATTTTTACCGGTACAATTTTCTCTACAATAATACATAATTCGCGATAAACGAGTGAAAAGGATCACTGATTGATCTAGTGATCCCAGGGCGCCCTTCAGCATCAATATCAAGTACCAGCAAGTGCCTGCCAGACTGCTTCAATCAGCTTCAACGATATCGACCATCCAGATCCACGAGGTAATACGCCAAGGTGAATCGTGCTCCGATTTATTTAAATTAATGAATAGCCAATTTTGAACAAGCGAATAACCTATTCTAGACTCAACTGTCCGAAACAAAATTGAATCAATGGAAATGAAACATACAGAACACCAACAGGAAACCTGACCGGATATCTCGTGTTCCTCTGTGTGAGGATATGCAGCTCGCTGTGAATTTACTAAATAATGGTGAATCCAATGGTCACGTACTGCTTGGTAGTCAGGTGGACTGAAGGTCAGCAGGGAACAGCCAGGGCAAAGCTCGCTAGCCTTCAGCGGCTGGTACGCTTGGCCATTACAGGGACGATGTCCTCTACTCCAACGGCAGTGATGGAGAACCTCCTGAACCTAACTTTCCACCACATCGTCTTGAAGAGGGAAGCCAGGATGGTTTCCTACAGATTCCTGTCATTGGATAAATGAATTAATGGGGGCCGACTGCTTGATCACTCCGGGATACTGTGTGGAAAACAAAATCACCAAACTCCAGGAATAGTTCCCGACATGTTGGCAACTCAAACACACGCAAAAAAATCTTTCAAAGTCTCCTTTCCGAAGAGTGACGAGTGGGTGAGTGAATCAGTACAATTTTCAGAGACCGAACATGTTATGTACACAGAAGGTTCGAAAACCCCTCTCGGAGTCGGTGTGTTCAGCAAAGAACCGAAGACGAAAATCTCTGTCAATCTCGGTAAGTATGCTACAATCTTCCAGGCGAAGGTCTTCGCATTCGAATTGTGTGCTAGAGATTTGACTAATAGACCTCCAGTACACAAAAACATCAGCATTGTATCAGACAGTTA
Organism: Phaedon cochleariae; assembly: GCA_918026855.4. Classification (NCBI taxonomy): domain Eukaryota; kingdom Metazoa; phylum Arthropoda; class Insecta; order Coleoptera; family Chrysomelidae; genus Phaedon; species Phaedon cochleariae. The sequence goes on along the minus strand of OU896713.1, from coordinate 43,019,459 downwards.
GGATCCTTTTGAAGCACTGAGCTCCAGCAAGATAAATTTCAAGCTCTTATGGAGCTGTATTGAATCCCTAGAATTCCTGGGTGCAAACAACAGAGTTCCTTTGGTGTGAGTGCCTGCACACCCGGAGGTGGAGGGCAATGAGACAGCCGACATCCTCGCCAAACAGGAAACCAAATCTGTGTTCATAGGACTAGAACCATACTTTGGGGTCACCAGAAGTGCGGCCAAAACAACAATATCGGACTGGGCTAGGGGAAACTCCAGCAGCACATAATCTTGGCTAGGTATTGGCCCCATATTGGCCCAATTTTGCTGATATTGGGCGGATATGGAGCCAATATCCACCCACATACGTGCTACTGGGGCGAAAAACTCACGTACTGGTCTGAATTATCAGGGTTAAACCATTCAAAGGCGTTTCTGCCTTACCCATCGAAAAATTCAACCAGGAATATCCTAGAATGGGGCAAATCTGCAAATTCTGACAGGACTGCTTACGGGACATTGTCGTCTGAGATACTACCTGGGAAGGATTGGTCTGAACGACTGTCGATTCTGCTGTGTGGAAGACGAAACGGCTGAACACATATTATGTTCATGCTCTCACTTAGAGAAACTATAAGGTTCCATATGTAAATATATGTGGATTGTACAGTAAACTGTGACCTCTACTAGGGGTGAGTCACAATAGACCCATCTGGGGTCGCAGTGGAGGGGCGGCATTCGCCCTACTCTTATTGAACCTAACCTTACCTAACCAATAGCTCCGGTAAGTAGAAAATCGTGAAATGGGCAAAACATGAAACATTATCCTATATCGAACTAACTATTTCCGAATAAATGATTTTAATGTTCGCAAAAATGTTGTTCAGATGTTCTTGTTCTTCAGAAACACTCCATAGGAATCATAAAAAAAATCACATATACGGGTAAGGTTATTATGGAGAACAATTCATACCATTTTGTCAGTTGTCTTGCTGTGAATTTTCAATGAAATTCCATAAAGAATTGACTACATTTTATTCTGATTGAATCACACAGCACTGTCCGAAAAGACGTATGTCTGTGAAGAACTGATAATATTGTTGGTCATATATCATACCGGTCAGAATTTGGTGAAATTTCCTTGACAAATTGCTGAGTTATTGAGGAGAGACCGTCTGAGAGGAGACACGCTGTAGATTTGTTGATATTGGGGGCCAGGTAGCCGTGCGGACAGAGTGTCTATATTCTAATCCGTATTCGCTTGCCGGTCGTGGGTTCGATTTCCATCGACGGCAGAAATTTTTCTGATCGCTCAAGGAAGTGTTTGGGATCACACGTTAAAACGTGAGGCCCCCGTCATTCTTTGCTCGCACAAGTCTCTGGAAGACTTTTGAGGGTTGCTCGTAAGTGGGCAACCGAAGGACGGATAGAACAATTCGAGAACAATTCAGAATATTATCCCAGAGGACTCGGATTCTATAGGTGAACACGGATTTTTCCTGAAATATCGCTACCACAGTGATTCTCTTCTTCAAGGAGTAACGTGGTTGAAAGTTATTCTTGAAATTTCATGGACATATTTGTTCATTTGTTCATATACAATCCAAGTCTAGGATTTGTTGAGGAACTACAGGAGATCGAACTGTATTAGGGCGTTATAGTGTTTTCACGATAAATCGGTTATGTATCAAGAATTGTTCCAATTTGAATACAATTTTGTGTTCTCAAAATACCCCTCTATTCATTATAGTTGCGAAAGCTTGAGTTCACACAGTTATATCGGTGATAAATTGTATTGCGTATACATTACGTCCAAGATAATGATGTCTCCGTATCGTGATCTTGAAGACGGTCTTTATGTATTTATTTGGTTCGTATAGTTTCATTTGCTGTTTCAATATTGACAAGAATTCCAGCTAACGATTCATCGAGAGCAATAAATGTTTCTCGTTTTCGTTTCGTGGCACTTCTCTGGGGTAAGTATATGGACTGAGTAGAAATGTCTTCAATATCTCTCGACGATGTTCAATCTCCTTCATTTTCTTGAAAAAAATACTGATCATACCCATACTGAAAAGCCGATCATTTGACTATTCGATTGAAAGCAAATTCAATTGAGAACTCGATTTTCTAATGTCACTATCTAATATCGAAATGCTCATCATTCGACCCCTATTTGAGTGTCATTCCATTCTCATATGGGTGTTGTTTCACAATTATATGGACTTGATTACAGTAAAAAGGGAACTATGCTGACGCCTATTCAATTCAGAAATCTTTCGAAGGTTAAACAGTTTTGTATAACAGCTGAATATAGCTATTTTGCTAGGTTATATCGTATGCCTTGTTTCTTGGAAAAAATGGGCGCCGATTAGCTTCCACATACATCTCCTCTCCCTCTACATTGAAGAAAGAAATTTAATTTTGATTATATATTGAAAAGGAATATTTTTAGATGAATTATGAACATACAAAAATTGATATATATATAAATATATATAAAGCAATACATTGAGAATTCGCATTCTCTATGTGATGAGAATATCAACTCTTTTTTAGTTTATTATATAAACTATTCATCCAGCTTCTGAATAGATCACCCTGTATACCAGTTCTTCCTTCGCAAGAATATTGTGATATGATATTGAATTATAATGCGACAAGTAATCTCGATGAAGCTCCAACAACTATTATTGCATATACCCTTATCGCTTCCGGCACTTAGAGGGCAGTGCATTGAGAGTGATTGTCACTGCTCTTAGGTAGGCCACGATGCATGATGAAGGTAATAGTAAAGCATTTCTTCTTCAACAGAGTTTCCTACGAATGGAACTCTCCCACTAATTATAAAGGCATGAATCCATCCATAAACGCCTCCAAGAACAGACTCGACCATTATCACAACAATAGAAGCTCGAGTTTGGTAAGTGCGTGGCCATACACGTATGAGTGTGAAATCAGACAATATAATGACTTTGTTTCTTTTTGTCTATAATTATTAATAATAATAATTACAATGAGGAAGGTACAATAATATGAATTTATATGACTAAATTTACTAAATTACTGAATAATATGAAGAAATATGAGTAAATATGAGCGGATATGAACAAGTATGAGTTGAAACATATTATTTTCTTGATACAAATACAATTACAAATTCACATTTCAAATGTTTCGTGAATAAATGCACAGAGCCCACTCAAGGCAGAGCCTTATCTGTGGGTAGTACAAGTATTGTGCTGCATTTGTTTAAATAAAAAATATAGTATACGAAACACAAATTACAAATTATAATTTATGGCGTGTGTATTGACTACTTGTTGAGACTAGAGGCACATAATTATATCTACTACAATAAATGAATAATATATTATGAAACAATAAGAAGAATAAACAATGAGACTAAAAATGAGCATGATTCAAAATTTATATTTTATAATCGAAGGTTGCAGTGGTTTCAGAGTACATGAGGTTTTTATTATTTTCGTTGAGGTTGAAGTGGTATGGTTATGAGGAGGAAATACAATCAATACTGGTAAGTATTTTTGACGTCTATCAACTGATACTGATACTAATATCCTAGGGATTTGGAATATCCATTTTCTTGCATTTTCTCTAAAATTTCCGATCATCCTGATATCTTCCAGTTCTGGCGGAACGCTGTTATAAAGTTTTGGTCTGAGATAAGAAAAACTTCTTTGAAGCACATTTTTTGTTGGTTTAGGAACCTCCATCGAATGTGATTTATATCTTGTTGGGTACACGTGATCAATATTCCCCAGGTAAGACTTATATTTATGCTGTCTACAAATAGCTGCTAAGAAGTATATTTGCCTCATGTCGAACAATCTGGATTCCTCATAGAGTTGATTTGATGGATAAGTACGTGGTTTGTGCTCAATTGTTTTTATAATAAGTTTCTGGATTTTCTCAAGATTTTTCAAATAGAATTTATTTGCTGCGCCCCAGGCAATTATCCCATAGCTCAAAAAGCTTTCCACAAGAGCATAGTACAGGGTTTTCATCTGATGGGTAGTGAGTAATTCAGAAATATATTTGAGTCTGTATAAGATAATTCTAAGTTTTTTCGTTACATACATAATATGCTCATTCCATTATAGGTTACAGTCTATCATCAAACCCAAGTATGCCCATATGCTTAGTTGCCGATATATGTAGGACCTCATCTACTCGCACTGACAGCTTCTGGAATGCAGGTAAAAGCTTCGAATAAGAGGTGAAAGGAACATAGTGAGTTTTTTCGATGTTTATTGTCAAGAGTTTATAATCGAACCATTGTTTGATCCTTATGAAATCGCGTTCCGCTTTGTTTTTCAGAATCTCCCAGTTTGGCGCTTTGAATAGGATTGCTGTGTCATCGGCAAAACTCAAGATGACACCTTCCAGTGGTAAATTCAAAAGATCGTTTACATAAATATTGAAAAGCGTCGGTCCCAGAACTGTTTCTTGCGGTACCCCATATTCTATTGTTTTCACCGAACTAGCATGTTCTCCAATCTCAACAAATTGTGTACGAACAGAAAGATAGCTTTTTAATAGTTTATATGATGTGCCCCTGAACCCTATACTCTCCAGCGTCTCCAACAATAATAATTCATGACTGACAGTATCAGTTTCTCAGAAAAGTGTCTTGTAATAGGTCTAAATACCTGTAGTTGCTCTTTTCCTTGTTTCTTATCTTTCAGGAATTTGTGAAACTCGGGAATCTGTGGGTTCATTGTTTCGTTTTGGTTTCTTTCCAATGACTTTGCAGCTATTGGTGTTGGTGGGGCACTGCTTGCTCCCTCAGCTTCTACGATATTATGGTAATCTTCAGTATCGAGTTCTTCCAAGGAGTATATGTCTTTGTTTATAACTAGTTCATTTCCTCTTATGTATGCATTCATTCCTTTGTGTCTGACGATTGTTTGATGTTTCAGTAGCGATTTTCGTGTTAGTTGGTCATCCTTAGATAGATTCTCTGTAATTGATATCTCAGAGCCTTTTAGGTTTTTGCAATTCTTCAAAACTTCTTGTTTCGTTAGGTATGAAACATATTCGACTAGAATTGGACGGTTTGTTTCACGTTTCCCAATGAGCTGAATGTTATTCATATGGGTCTCCTGCAAATCAAGATTTAGCAATTGATTCAGACCTGCAATTGTGCATTCAATCAGATTTTCTTTGGGGACATTGAGGTCAAAAATTACTATATTATTTTTTCCGATTTTTCCTTGATCTTCGATCTATGTTTTTGAATTTTTGCTCTAGTATTTTTGTCGAATTTTTGATGCTGCTTCCCAGCAAACACAAATACATATCTGATACATAAGAACCACATATTTCTGTTCTCATCCGATGTTGCATACATATTATTTGTACAGTTAATGTATCTTGGATGTAGTAACGTCAAATTTCCATTTCCGCCTCCCTGAATATGTCCTTTATATGTCTGACATATGTTGGGCGTTTTCGAAGTAACATTTGCATACATGTATCAGATACATACAAGTAACGAATTTGTTCTTATAATGATACTTGAATGAATGTTACAGAGTAATATTTGTGAGATGAATCCAAAATAATGTACTTGATCATCTCGAGAAATATACAGGAATTTGAGTGTCGACAGCCATATTGATAACTTTGTTATTATTGGAGATACAATATTGTTCACATTAACAAACTATCATAGGTATCACTGTATCACTGACTATAGAAAAAAAATGTCTCATTATATGTTACAAAAACGCAATGTTCAAATGTTTATTTTCATTCTTTCACCATAAAGAGCATTGAAAATAGTGCTAGTTTGATAATTTAAACAATGTTGTAGGGGAGACGAGGGGAATAATGGACTAACCCCCTAATAGTGGACAAGAGACTGGCATATTTCGAAAACCATTAGGTCAGAATAAGTAGTATCAGCTATGTTTATTGTAGTTGATGTATGAATTCGAAAACCAGGACCAATGAACAGCATATTCCAATAGGGAAATCTCTAATGGATTTTTTTTTTTATTTTTTTTGTGTCCATTATTACCCTCATGAGGGTAAATGTAGACGTACTGAATAGTTTGTTCGTTATTCATGGTGAATTTCTTCTTGTCAATTGTGGACATGTACAAACAGTCCACTATTGAACGCCGTTTGATTCATTTTGATATCTTTTCCACTGAAAAAGTTATGATCGAAATTAGAAATTATAAGTGTAAATTCAACTTTCAATTGGACATAACATCTTTATGATTCTTTTTTCAAATAAGAGAATAACATTCAATAAGAAGGAAATGGATGGACAAAATGCATTGGGAGCTTCTGAAACTGTATTTGTCAGAAAATGAAGTGTAACAAAAAGAAAAGTGATTCAAAAAACATTGAAGAAAAATAAGAAACAATTCATTGTTGAATATTTTGGTCTTCACCTTAGTCCATTCTTCTGAAGGTATGTATTCCTCTCACAATATTTGGTGCTGTCAATAATGATTTAATCTGATCAAAATTAACCAGACATATGTCTTCATTTTGGGGGAACACAAAAGAGTTTGTGTTCCCTTCATGATTCCTCAAACAACTCACTTCGAATTGGTTTCGACAGTTTGAGTCTATAACTTTGGCAACGAAGGTCTTTACAGTTTCTTTTTTGGTGTTGGGATTGTAGGTGAAATTTACTTCAATGAAATCCCCTATTTCGATGTTAATTTCATCTCGGGTTTCATTCAGGAACTGTAATGTTTCCTCTTCATCATTTGAAACTCCATTTTCCGAAACTTCAATCTCAGACTCCACTTCAAATTCACTCTCCAAAATCATTGTTGGGTCATCATCTTCAGATTCGGATGAAGTTGATAGGACTCTCCTTTTACGTTTCAATTTTTTTCCTGACATTTTCTTTACGGGGGTTTTCTTACGTGCTTTCTGACTAGAGCTTGTTGAAACATCTGTTGTATTTTTGTTGGTTTCTTCATCATACTTTTCTTTCAGTATCTTGATCGCAGTTACAGAGGTGAGGACATCCCCTACTTCCTCAGAAACTCTTTTCCTTTGTTTATTTTCTGGTGCTTTTTTAGCTAGGTTTTCTGTCAATTTTGTTTGGATGAACTCTTCGAATGCTGGAGGTTCAGGATTCAGATTTTCCACTTGTTGATCGGGTACATTTTCGATGTCAATTGAATCTTTAAACCTCTTGAGTCTGATGGGATCATATCCCTCATCAGGAAACTTATCAGACCTCACTGGGAACAACCCAGTTGACCTGAAACCTGATATTAGGTATTCAGATTTGAATGCTCCTTCCCAAACTGTTTTTATCCTTTTAGAAAAATCCTCATTGGGTAAGATCCTGCCAGGGAAAGTTCTATTGAAATCGATCATCTCTTTGTTCCACATAGTTTTTATTGGTTTAAATACACATTTATCCAATGGTTGCATATAATGGGAAACATTCGCAGGCAATTTCAATAAGATCACCCCATTGTCAATTGCACATTTTGATAATAGATAACTCGTGTGTACACTCGCTCCATCAAATATAAGAATTACCTTTTTACCTCCTCTTTCCTCAGGTGACTTCACAAATGGCAGGAAAGATTCTTTGAACCATTTGAAGAATAATCCACCTTCCATCCACCCTTTATGTTGAGCTGTATACATTGTGCCTGGATAATCATCTTCTGGAATCCAACTTTGCCAGACATATTTGCCTCTAAAAATTATAAAAGGGGGTAGCTTTTCCCCCTTTGCATTGCCGCAAGCTAGTACGGTCGTATTTTTTTTTCCAGAACCAGCAATGTTTTTAGAAACTCTCTTTTGTCCTTTGGGTGCAACAAGTAGGACGTCTTTAGGGTCATGACCAAATCCTGTCTCGTCGCAATTGTATACAAGGTGACCATCTGTAGCAAGAATATTTTCCGTTTGATAAATATGATCTAATGATTTATACCACTTGCTTATCACAAACGGATCTGCTCCTCTCAAACGTTAAGAGCTCATGCTTTCTCCTTTACGAAGAGATATCTCAGGATGCCTTCTCATAAATCCCTCAAACCATTCTCTGCCAGGTCCAGCTTCATTCCAAATATTGCCAGTGTGCTCACAAAACTCTTTAACAAATTTCAAAATTTCCCACTTTGTCAATCCATATCCATATTTCCCAGACTCAAACAAGTATTTGGCGAGTGCCTTTTCGTCTTCTTTCTTCAAAAATGGTTTTCTTCCTGCACCTACTTGTATATCTTGTAAATTCCCAAAGTTCCTATATTTACCTAAAGTTGACTTGGGAACTCCAAATCTTTCAGACACGTCTCTCAACGTATTTCCACGCCGAACTGCTGCTATGGCATTTCTCATTGTCTCAAGTTCGTATCTAACACGCTTGTTCTTTTTTTATATATTCGGGGCATTTTTCTGAAATATAAAATATTTTTTCTGTTATTCAGCATTGTCCACTTTTGCACACATAATTCAAGCACTAATGTCCACTATTCCCAACAACAATCAATTTTCAGAGGGTAATAGTGGAATTAGCCCTGTGTGAAACTGGCTTGCGATTTGAATTTTATTATTCGCTAGAAACATAACCTCAATATGTGTTCACAAGTTTCTATAATAAGTTTTAGAGTAAATAATATATTTCAGGTTTGAGAAAAATGTATGCAAGAAAGTAGGGCATTTTGAATGTCAACTTCAGGTGTAGACATAATTCAAAACGGATATATTTTGTGAGATATCGCACTTACGGTTTTATCGCATGTGGCACGAGATTCACAACAGACTAAAGTACTGTCGCCAACCGGACCGATGCATGACGCGGTAAATTTGAATTTTTCACTCGGTTTTTCCACTATTACCCCCTGCTCTTATTCCCCCCACCTCCCCTATATTCAATTATAACAAAGTATCCTCTGGTGGACACTCAATTTGGATAACCCTGTATACTTAGGTTGTATATAAGTAACCTACTTGTTTGTGTGTTTTATGTCTGATTGTTTTCTGAACCTAGTCCTAGAGAAATGGAAATCATGGTTTCTAGATTGAAAATCAATGGAAACAATTCCAGACATCTTCAGCAAAATGAAGTAAGAACTGAAACATAATTAATTTGGAATTATTTGCAATTCAAACTTTGGATACATCACTGAGAAAACGTTGATAGAGACGAAATATTCAAGATAAAAATTTATAATCAATTTGAGATGATCCAGCATTTCTGGCACCAAAATGGAAGAATATATAGGTACTTCATTGGTGATGATAGGTAAATTGAGTGGTAAATCACCTATATTTATATGCTTTCTAGCTGATGCTATCAGGTATATATCCAGGAATGTATTCTCTTTTGAGAAAAGCACTGCACGAACTATATATATCATTTCTGATAGAACTTTTGACACACCAAAATGGTTTATAATGTCTCGGTGGAACTTTGACCATACACTATTGATAGGTACTCCTTTGTGTTTTTAGTTGGGTTCTAGAGTTCTACTTCAGAGGTAAAAACCGACTTTGGAAAATGCACTTGAAAATGTAGTGGAATATGGAATGTTTGATTGTTTGATGACACAAAATCTTTTGTCAAAGGATGTTTCCTTTCTTCATGCTTTTGGATTTTCTAACCCATCCGATTGTCCCTGAAAGTCACAAGTGAAAACACCATTACTTCCAACATCCATTTGAGCACATTCTTCAGGTTCAGTTGTTATGGAACGGCTGATGATACTTACATATAGATAAACAGACATTGGAAATTGCACATGAAAGTGTCATAGGACCCATGACCCAGAAGTCTTCCAAATTGATCTTAATAGGCACAGATGAAAACATGCATCATTCAAAACCCCACTGGGCATCTTCTTCAGATTCAGCTGTTTTGGAATGGCTGGTGATACTTACATAGATAAATGCACATTAGCAGTGTGATCATGTAGAGACAGATACTTAGGTAGGTAAATCATTTTCATTTGTGATATTAATCCCTCAATTCCACCTTTGTCTTGTACTCAACTCGTGAACAGCAAATTTTTGATATATTTCAATATTACTATGAACAATCCACAATGAAAACAATACACTATTTGAATTGAAAAAATATGTGAGACAAACATGCAAAGCATAACATAACCTTCAAAGGAAACTAACATGAAGTTTTCTACATCAACTAGGTACCAACTCCTACAGAACAGAACGTTTCACTGTTATGAATATGTTGGTGATTTTAGAAACAACCTTGTATAGTTTCGAGACATAAGTGAAACATGCGATTTGGTTTCCTTCACCATACATGTAAATTCAACTGTACAATCTTTTTTCATGGCATTTGAAGCATCATAAATGTATATGATATGATTTCTGTCATGTAACCACCTGAACAAGAAAATATATTGCATGAAATGTAATAGCTTTGTAGCAGATATGTTCCACCGTGATGTTTCTCCGGAACCCTGATGAGCTCCATTTGCCATATGGCAGACATATGTATGTTTGCTGGGCTATGACCTTATATACATTTTTTCATTCAATTCTCTTTCAATAATTGTTCTCATAGAAATTTGAATCTGTGGTCAAAATAAATTTCATAGTTTGTGGGCAAAATGGGTGAGGAGCCTATGCCCTTTTTTGTGGTTGTTATGATGATAGTAATAATGATGAAAATCCATTGCGCACTAGCCACAATACTTAAAGTAGCATGAAATGTCGAATAAATGCAAAAAAGCTTTAGGTCTTTTGCACAAATATTCATAAAATGAACGGGATGATAACGGGAGAAAAACAAATTATATCGTTCTGGCTTATGCCACGCGTAACATTGAAATACATCCTCCTGAAATCTATGCATGGACCATCATAACCGACTTCTAATGCAAATGTTTTTTTCCTCAATGCCGATTGGGTTCGATTTTGCCAAAACATTGAATTACATCCTCCAGAATTCTGCCATTGTTGTTCATTTGCTGAACATGTGTGTAAACGGGACTTTGAGCATTATTTTTTCCATTTATTTCATTCCATTTCACTTTGAGCATTTAGGCTATTTCGCACTTAGAATTAGGCCAGTCGGAAAATCAGCCACTCCCATTAAACACTGAGTGGGTCATATGCATCTTGTGGAGTGTTAGTTTTCTCCTGGTCTGAAGCTCGTTACACTTATGTTGCCTATGAAAAATGCCTCTGAGACTACAAATATGCTGATCAGATTTTTTTGGAAAAAGTCACGATCAGTCAACAACCTTCGTACTGCTAGCTAGAGAGTACCTCACACTCTAACAAAACTGTTGGAGTCTTTTTCAATTCTAGACTATCAGAATTCACACTTACCCTATTCAACACCTCAATTGTACCGTCCCATTATGAGTAATTCGTGATACATAATGGCAAATCTGAAGTCGGAATTCGAACTGTTAACATCGAATTACACTATTTGAGAATCACAAAGTTGATATATTCTGAAGGATTATTATTAGTAGGTGTTATTTTCCAAAATTCATATCATGAAAGTGATCAACTTTCATATTTTTTATGTGACTATCAATTTGACGGACAACCCATATTCACACAAATGATTTCTCTTCAAAATATTCACCTAGTAATGAGATTGATAATCAAACCAGTGTATTTTTTGATATCACTGTTTTAAATGACAACGGAAGAGTTGTAAATCATCACCACTAATATCAGAAAAACATCGAAACAAATTTGTCGTCATTCACTTTTGTCACCTCGTCTATCTTATGTTACATGAACCTATTTCATATATTACACTTCTAACATCGTGATGTGAGATATAGGCTAAGCATATTAGGATTCTCAGAGGAAAGTTTTGCTATAGTTCTGATTTTCTCACCCCCCATGTTTTCTAGGTCGCTGATTATGAATTTGAAGTTTGCTGGCAAAATTTTGGTCCGCAACTTCGTTCTTTTGGCACTTTTTGCACAAATTTTGACACTTTTTTCAGTTTTTGGGCTATATCTCAGAAATAAACCGTTTTTTCGAAGAGCGTACAATATTCAAAGTTAGAGTAGACAAAATTTCCTTCATTTTTTGTGGATTTTTTTTTGTGAGACCAACCATTCGACCGCTAGAGCGCGCCGAAAAAGACATATTCCCGGACCTAGACCTACCTGAATAATGAATAATGGGAGAGTAATTGAAATAATGGAACAAACGAATGAAATGCAGTCATAACTCACTAAGAAGTTATCTGCAGTGTACTGTCGAAAGTATTATAACATGTACTCATATCATTAATATCATGAATATCGCTGCTGTCTCAAATTAGACTGCCATTATCATCTGGAACAAACAAATATATTATTCCTTGGATTTTTTGATAGACGGGGTGAGTATTATTTTGCACGTTCACTTTTGAGAATACTGTTGTACATACCTTCATTTTTCAAGCAAATTTCACATCCTCTTCAGTCTATTCATCTTTTCTCCCGATGTTTCCAGGTGGTGGAGGTCTGCAATGATCAGAACATATGAGTACATTCATCTCAGTACATACATATTATGCTCCAAGAGTGTGATTGTCGTTTTTAAGGAAGGAAATGCAACATACCTTCATCCTCCTTGTCCATACTATTTTCGATGGTCTCAACTATCGGGGAGAAGGTGAAGCCCAGTTCGTCCTGTACTTCAACGTCGAATATGTCCCGTCATCAAGGGTATTAGTGAGATCTGCCTCGATTGTCACATTGTTGCAGGCCCCTCACAATTGACGCACATCAGATTGGTGCAATCGAGGCCTGCATTTTTGCAGCTACATTTTTTGCGCACGTCTTGATGCATCTACATGACACCAGACGCAGTAGTTCAAGAGGAGCGGGGGATTGTAGAGAAGTGATCGATTCCAGGCCATTTGTTGTTCGTTTTCAACCCCAATCTTTGGCATACTTCTCAACTCCTATAGCCATTGCTGCACCTGGAGATATACCCTAAAACTTTGCTGTGTGGCTGCAGCAGCTGATGGTGGTAGTGCAGTTTTTTTTGATGAAGTCTTGAAAGCTGCCTTCTTATAATTAATATACCTCAGACGGTTTATCGAAGGTTCAGTCCTTCCTGTGCAGCCGTACACGTTGACTAGGAATCTTTCCCCTGCTGCTGCAATGCTTTCTGGAGTTGCCTCAGAGTTCTTGAGCACACTCATAACATCGGCAATGTTGGGGTTTTTGGTGAGAGTTTTCACGAACTTTAACTTTCCTTGGTTGTAAGGTGCTGAAAATGTATCACAACCACTCATTGCATGAAGAAACATGATGTTTTCTCTTATGGTTTTGTTTGTCAGAGCATGCATAGGAGAGTAGGTGGTTGGAGGAACATTTTCCTTTCCTGGTTTCAGGAAGAATACGTTATCTCGTAGACAATGACCCGTAAGGATGACCAACAGGTCGATGTTCTCTCCAACAACCACCACCTCAGTCTCAGTACGTTCAGCCAAAGACAGGGCTTTGTTGACAATGACGGTATCGGCATATTCTGTGGCCTGTCTCCATATCATGTTTTGAGAACTTCCCTATGATCATGGAAATCAATCTTCTTTCGTTGTTTGTATTGGATAGAAATTTTTCTTTCTTTATGGTAGGTATCACGTTTTCATCGAAGAGAATGTCTGCGGAAATCGATTTCATAGACCTCTTCAACCATTCAGCACATAGATAGTAACAACATACCTGTTACATATTGCAGAAAAGGATTGCTTCTCGGGCCAAAAAACTGTGTGGTAAGAATCCACCGTCGATGACATATTGCAGTTTTTCGCTGAACGACTTATTTTCTATGGGTTCGAATACTTTGTATAGAGCAGATTTCGTTCCCTTTCTCAAAACATTTTCAAATAGGGAGAAGGAGTACAGACCCAGATCGTAGGACAAGAAAAATTCAGAACTTTATATTCAGCATTTGTCATCATACATACAAAACACGAGTTCATTGAATCATTCATGACCAATATTAACAGTTGTAACATGAAAATTTACCTTTATCCAAACTCAATTATCAGAATGGTACAGTTCCCTCCTTTTGTGCTCAGACTTGAGTCAAGTATCAATCCATAGTAAACAGCTAGGCATAAAGTTCACATTTTATTACAGGAATTTACAAGATGTAAATTACATTACATAACAATTATGGGTATTTCATCATGTTCTTGTACCTGTTGGATTGGTTGGCTCACTGCTTATGTTTTTGGGAATATTGATGCCTAAAATTGAATTGAACATGTAGATTTTTACACAAAGTCACAGTCATAACTTACCTGAAGTCAGTCCCTGTATTCTTCAAACTGATGTGATCATCTCCAAGCAATCCTTGTACTCCAGGAACAATCTGAAAAGAAAAACAAAAGATTAGGTGAAATCATAAAGAAAGTATTTGAGCTTCAACAAGCATTGTACTTACCAAGTGAGTCTTACAGGTGTTAGGACTTTCTTTATTTTTCCCCAAATTCGTTTCTTTGGAAAGTTATTTTCAAATTCGAATTTGTTTATTTATTTTCATTGGCTGTCAACATGATGAATTACAATTTGTCCAAAGTCAAATATCAAATTGTTTCATGTCAATGTCATGTAACTCAACCCGTTGCTCACGCATGGGCGGCGTTGGTGCGCAGTGTGCATAGTTGGCTGTGCATGTTTTTTTTAAATAGGTTTTCCTATATTACGATTTTGTTTCTGCGACAACTAGATTTTTCTGGAAGGGATTGTCCTTTTCCGTTTTGGCTTTAACGACGCCATGATGATGGTGAAGAGCACATTGGTACTTTTTCCTTTCAAGGTGATAAAACACCGACTCTACTTGAATTTTTCATGGGAAGCCGATCCACCATGGGAGGTGAGTTTTTCAAATCATCAGTTGATATAAATTCTTGGCATTAAGGAAGGTCGTTCTCAATTATAGATCTGCCGGCTTCCACGTGAAGTTTTAATTCCATATTTTGGTTTGTGGCTATCAGAGAAGACACCCTGTCTCGCCACTGACCACGAATTGGTTTTGCTGGACCACCGATCACTCCCCAGATTAGATTTTGGCTTATCGTCTGATTTAGATGAACCCACCAAGTCAGGTTTCATACCTGGTTTCAACCCCCAAAACTCTGGAGGTGAAAGGAAAGTTTTTTCCTCTCATTTTTAATATGCATTTAGTCAGCAGGTGATTCTTATTCATGACAACATATAAGAGTATAGAATTAATATATTTTTGATTTAATTTTTATAGGCTGTGGCTATTCATCGGGGCGCCCCGCCGTATAGGCAATTTTGCTATCCATCGGGGCGAGATGCGACTGGCGTTATGCGGCGCCGACTGAATGACTTCATCATACTTCGTCTCGTAAGCAACTGGTTGGCTCAGTAAGCAGAGCATCGGCATGCCAAGCCGGTGGGCCGGGGTTCGAATCCGTGCGAGGTTCATCTTTTTTTTATTTTTTTCTTGTTCTCAAGTGATTTCTAAAAAATATTCTCTATGGGAAATAGGTTCATTCAGGGGTTTTCTATGTTTAGGCCAGAGGTGAGGTTCGGTTAGGTTAGGTTAGAATAGAATATTTTATTTGGTGTTAATACAAGTACAGATATACTGGTCGGTGACGCCACACTCACTCACTCTTTGACATCATTGGAACACCGTAGAAAGGTCGGCGACCTTTCACTTTTCTATCGATACTTCCACGGGAAATGTTCTTCGGAAATCTCTGCTATCATCCCTTCACTAGCAATACCAATCAGACGAACTAGACAAGCCCAGTCAGCACATCCTTTCGTTGTCAACCTCGAAAGATGTCGAACAGCACTTTATCAAGACTCCTTCATCCATAGAACGGCTAGGCTCTGGAATTCATTGCCTGTGGAAGTGTTCCCAACAACATATAATCTCCAAAAGTTCAAAAAAAATTCCAATACCTACCTCCTGTCCCTATCCTCCCTAGAAACGCACGATGTTCTTTGAACATTATAGGGATTCCCTCTCGTGCGCTCCAAGCGATAAAAAAAAAAAAAAAAAATAGTATATGTACCGCCGAAGCGAGTACATATACTGGAACGCTTTACGATTTTGCGTGTCCTCCTTGCGCAGGGGCCATGCTAATCTTCTCTGTATCGTTCCAATTTTTAGTATATGTACCGCCTTCTCATTTTTTATGCAGAAACAATATTTTCCTTCCTCAAGAAAAATTCTCCTTCTTCAAGAAAAAAGGTTCATCTAGGTCGATTGATTGTTAAAAAAAAATTCCTTCCTTATATTAGACTCGCGCATCACGCCCCGATGGATAGCAAAATTGCCTATTCGGTGGGGCGCCCCGATGAATAGACACGGCCATTTTTATATGGTTATGCAATGGTCCATGTGAACCACATGCAGCTGCAGGCGGTACCCATTGAATTCCCACTAGGTTTTAACTAGGGATTGCATTAAAGTTAAGAGTGTGGTTGGTTTGAAAGGAGTCAAAGTTCACTCCCCTTTCTGGCAATATATATTTTAGTTAATAAACTACCTATGACTAAATATCACACTGTTTGGTTTTCTTATTTTTCTTCACATCAAATTTAAGTGGCGCCCCTTTCAAAATAAAAAAAAAAACTGATTAATCAAGAACATCTGACCAACCCACGTCCCAGCTCTCCAGACACATTGGCTGCCGTTCCTTGAACAGCACCATTTTGCAGTTTTTGGTATTTATTTTGGGGTAAGTCTCTAGAAGATGCAAAAGGTGGTGACAAGATTTGGCGACGCAACGTGTAGGGCCAGTTTTTTTGAAATTTTTTGAAAGTTTTTATGTGATGTGCACTATATTGGTGAATTATTTCATAGGTATACATTTTATACATATGTGAATTTTTGCATAACATTTTCTAGTACAATTGGGAATTTTTGGGGTCACTTTTTGAATGGTGAAATTCAGGTACTTCTCCATGTGTGAGCAGTGGGTTTTCTGGTCCAGCAGGGACAATAACTGGGGTATTTTTTGAAGTATTGAACATACTTATTGAATTTTTTATGGAGGTAAATTGCAATGTTACATTCACTTTCTTTTTTTGGGTATGGTATTGTGACCATCCTCATTTTTTGCATAATTAGGTGATTTTAGCTTTCTTTGCGAGAAAAAATTACAGACTTTGCAGGATTTGGCATACTGACATTGTAAGTTCTCATAAGTTGAGTTTATTTGCATTTATGGGATTTTTTTATGAGAAAAAATATTTTTTCACTTGTGTCAGCTGACACTTATAAAATTTTTGGGAAAATTGAATTTTTGAAAATTAGCACTATACAGGGTGATAGATGCTTGGTATGCAATATTTGATAAATATTTGCGGATTTCAGTCATGTTTGATGAAAACATGATATAGTTACTTGGTACGGAATATTTGGTGAATATTTTCGGATTTTTTTTTCATATTTGATACAAACACTATACAGGGTGTATTTGTTATCAAATATTTTAAATGCAATTCCAATACTTTTATGTTTAAAGGAATTAAATCATCATTGTACAGAGTGACAGTTCTTCGGTGGTGAAGCTATTTGGAAATAATTTTTTGGAAAGTTTTTTGAAAAGATTTTTTTGATAAAATTTTTTTGTAAAATTTTTTTGGGCAATTTCGAACTCTCGAATTTTTGCAAATTTTGAAATTCTTGTAAATTTTGACAGTCACTTCCCAAAATGTCGGACAGTATGAAGGTGAAACATCTACTTATAGATGAAATAAATTATGAATTACGTATACGGGGTGTTGTTACTCAAAGGGACATGAATGATAAAAGAAAGGCTTTAGGAAGACTTATAAAAACCAATACGGTTCTGATTCCTGACCCTACTTATTCTTTTGCTTCTGAATGCACAGCAATTGAGAATACCTTGGATAGTATTGAAGCTGCAATTCCTGATTTTGAAGGTTCAACTGAAGATTCTTTATACCTACGATTAAGATCTAGATTCATTCATATTATAGGGAGAATAAAAAGAATGCCAATTGATAAAGCAGTTGCTGCTGAGGTATTATTTAAAAATGAAGCACTAGCAACAGCTTTAACTTTAGAGGCTGATCTTGATGAGCGAATCACAGAGCCTGTCGATCAATTAAATTCCAATGTAAATTTTTCTTCAACCTTTGCGCAACAACCACCTACTGTTATACAGGGTACTTCTAAAGTAGCTTCCATCTATAAGTGGGACCTCAAGTTTGATGGAACTGAGAAAGGTTTAGGCGTCAAAGCTTTTCTTGAAAGAGTCACTGAGTTGTCTGAAGCAAGACATGTTACTAAAGTTCAACTATTTGAATCTGCAGTAGATTTATTTTCTGGCAAAGCATTGTTATGGCTGCGCCATGTAAAGGATTCAGGTAATGTTCACGATTGGGACTCACTTGTTAAAAGATTAGAAACAGATTTCCTTGATAAGGATTATGATGAGGACTTATGGAAAACCATAAAGAATCGGAAACAGTCTGATGATGAATCAGTTGTTATTTTTGGAGCCATCATGGAATCTTTGTTTAACAGATTGAGTTCTCCCCCTGCAGTAGTAACAAGAGTTAAATGGGTGCGAAAAAATTTGAAACCAGAGTACATGTCACGATTAGCATTAAATGAATATAATACAGTTGATGAATTATTACATGATGCAAAGATTTTAGAATCTGTATTAAAGGATACTCAAGTTAGGTCAATTTTAAAGAAACCTCAAGTTAATGTTTTGAATTTTGAAAGTGAAGCTGGGACTTCAGGTAATTCCAGTACTCAGGGTAGGTATAACAGATTTCAAAATAACAGAGGTGGAAATAGAAATTTTTATAGGAATTCAAATTACAGAAAAAAGAGTAATAATAATTCAGGCAATCAAACTTCTACTGTGAATACTTCAGTTACTAATGCTGGTGGAGCCAAAACTGTTGTTTGCTGGAATTGTAAAGGGCCTAACCACACTTTCCATGCTTGTACACTTAAAAGATCAAAATTTTGTTTTAAATGCGGCAACCCTGGAGTAATAAGCTCAGAGTGCACTAAATGTTCGGGAAACGAACAGTAGGGGCAGTTTCCAGTGGCCGAACACCGCTAAGAAAATTTGAGGCCACAGTTCAGTTGAACAATCATAGATTATCTGGTGAACAGAAATCTCATTTGAATTTTGTTAAAAATTATTTTCTACATTTAAAAACTCTAGTAACTGCTCCCATTTTTACAAGAAAAGGCTTGGATAACCGACCTTATATAAATGTTAATATTTTTGATAATGCATTCATTGCACTTTTGGACTCTGGTGCCAATCATTCAATTCTAGGACGTGAGTTTCCAGATATTGAAAGTTTTTTTGAAATTCCAATTAATATTTCACCTTATAAGTTTGTCACGACTGCAGATGGTGCAAAACAACAAGTTTCTGGTATAGTTGAGTTACTGATCTGTATTGAAAATACTTGTAAATTATTTTCATTTTTGTTAGTTCCATCCTTAGATTGCTCAATCATTTTGGGTAGTGATTTTTGTAAGTCATTTGGTTTGACCTTGAATTTCAAGGATGATACATGGGAGGTTCTTGGTAATAGCGATATCAACGTCGTCTCCATCGGATCTGTTGAAGTTGATGATGCTAGTACCAACAACCAGTGTGATGGCTGAATTCAAGACACTTGCTGGATTTGCAGGAAAGTTAGGGCGTACAAATAAAATGGTGTATTCTATAGATACAGGAGATGCTAGGGCGGTTAAACAACGTCAATACCTAATGTCGCCTTATATGTTGGAACATTTAAACAAGGAACTTGATCACATGTTTAGTATTATTAGTTAAAAAGGCTGACGACGATTTTAGATTTTGCTTCGATGGACGCAAGTTAAATTCTTTAACGAAAAAGGATAGCTATCCTCTACCTTATGTAGATCGTATTCTGTCTATGTGGAGAAATGCTCGTTTTATTTCATCAATTGACCTTAATTCGGCATTTTGGCAGATTCCTCTCGACGATAGCTCGAAGGAAAAAACTGCTTTCTCAATCCCAGGAAGGGGATTATTTCACTTTAACGTTTTGCCATTCGGCCTAGCAAATGCTGCCCAATGCCAACAAAGGTTGATGGATGCTGTATTCGGTCCAGAGTTGGAGCCGCATGTATTTGTTTACATAGATGATCTTATCATCATTTCATCAACATTTGAAGAACATATCAGACTGCTAAAGGAAGTAGCTTGTCGTCTGCGAGACGCAAACTTAACCATTAATTTTGACAAATGTGTCTTTTTGAAACCTTCTTTAAAATACCTTGGGTATATAGTTGACAGTTTCGGTTTACGAACAAATCCCGACAAAGTTTCTGCTATAGTGAATTTTCCAACACCTAAGACCACAACTGAGATAAAAAGATTTGCTGGTATGTGCGGATGATATCGCAGATTTATCCCAGAATTTTCAACTATTATGGCGCCGATTAATTTTCTTCTTCATGACAAAAAGAAAGGTCAGAAAGTCACTTGGTCAGCAGACGCTGAAAAAGCATTTAAAGTAATTAAGGAAGCCTTAATATCTGCACCAAT
This sequence comes from Phaedon cochleariae, assembly GCA_918026855.4. NCBI lineage: Eukaryota > Metazoa > Arthropoda > Insecta > Coleoptera > Chrysomelidae > Phaedon > Phaedon cochleariae. The sequence continues at coordinate 42,998,956 of OU896713.1, read as the reverse complement.
TTTATCCAGTCCAAATTTTAAATTGCCATTTTGCATACAGTGTGATGCCTCTGATGTTGGATTAGGCTGCATTCTTACTCAGACTCAGGATGGAGTTGAGAAAGTAATTGCTTTTGCTTCTAGGAGCCTCTCTCGTTGTGAAAGGAACTACACCACTACAGAGAAAGAATGTCTCGCTTGTATTTTTGCCTGTGAAAAATTTAGACCTTACATTGAAGGAGTTAATTTTACCGTTATCACAGACCATGCTTCTTTGAAGTGGCTATTTAACATGAAAGACCCATCTGGTCGTCTAGCACGATGGAGTGCAAAATTAAGTCAATTTCAGTTTGAAATATTTCATAGGAAAGGTAAATTTAATGTAGTACCTGATGCACTTTCTCGTAGTCCTGTGGATCCTGCGCCTGAAGAGCCATCCACGTCATGTCTTGTTTAAAAAAAAGTTTAAAAGTGTTTTTAACCGCCAGCTTAGTTGCAAAGCAACCCTCGAAAGTCAGAGACTTGTGTGAGTTAAGAAGACGGGGACCTTAGCTTTTTAAGTGTCATCCGAAGCACTACTCGGCTGGTAACCGTGGACAGTCCAAAGGATTGATATCTAGGTACCAAGAATGTTGGGTTGGCCACCTATCTCCTCCCGCCCAACGAAACTACCGAAAATTAATTCAGTGCTCGCGCCGGGGATCGAACCCGGACCGCCTGGGCAACAGCCAGCGACTCTACGCTCACGGCCACCAGCCCAGTAGTAGCTACGACTGATAATATTGATATTAATGTCTTAGATTTGGATTTGGACAACTAAGACAGTTTTTATGAAAAAATGCGTAGACAAATTTTATAGTCTCCAAATTCTTTTCCTCAGTGGACAGTTAAACAGGGTTATGTATATAAATTTGCTCCTTCTAAAGTACCCATAGAGACTAATATTTCAGATTGGAAATTACTTGTACCTAAACCTCAGAGACGAAAAATTATTCATATAAATCATGACTCAGCCACAGCTTCTCATGCTGGATATTCAAAAACAGTTGCTAGGGTTCAGCTATTATACTACTGGCCTAGAATGCGCCGGGATATATGTAAGTATGTGAAATCATGTAAGGTCTGTGCGTCACAAAAATCCCCTAACTATGCGAAGTATGGATTAATGGGCATGGAAAAAAAGGTTTGTTTTCCATGGCAGGTTATTGCACTTGACTTAATGGGTCCTTTACCCAGAAGTAAGAACGGTTTTCAGTATATTCTTGTTGTCAGCGACTGGTTTACTAAGTACCCAGTAATATATCCGCTAAGAAATGCTACGTCTCAAGCAATTTTAAAATTACTTGAAAATGACGTTTTTTTGATTTATGGGGTTCCCCAACGTATAATCTGCGATAATGGCAGACAATTAATCAGTAATTCAATGAAAAAGTTAGTTTCCGATTATGGATCAAAGATTTCTTATACTCCGTATTACCATCCTCAGGCAAATTTTGTTGAAAGATCTAATCGAACAATTTGCACAGCTATTAGAAGCTATATAGGGAATTCTCACAAAGAATGGGACAAAGAATTAGGAAAAATTGGTTATGCCATTAGAACGGCTGTACACGAAGTCACCGGGTATAGTCCCGCTTTTTTAAATTTTGGACGAATTGTTCCGTGTAATGGAAATTATTATGGCAATATTGCATCAGATGATTTGGAGTGTGGTAATAGGGACGTATGGAAAGAAAATTTGGGTAATCTTAAAGACATTTATAAAGAAGTGGGGAAAAAGTTAAATTTAGCTTATGCTAAAAATTCCAAGTATTATAATCTCAGGCGGAGAGAGAAAGAATTTTTTGTAGGCGATAAAGTCTGGAAACGGAATATCGTTTTGTCTAACGCAGCAAACAGCTTTAGTCAAAAATTAGCGCCACGATATGTACTATGTTCAGTTAGTAGAAAAAAGAGTAAATTAGTTTATGTCTTGAAAAATGAAGACGGTAGTCACGCCGGAGAGTGGCATATTCAGAATTCAAAACCATACTTTGGTTCATTATCAGATATCTTGTTATGCCTTTAAATCTCAGGGGGTGAGTAGTGAGAAAAATGGAATAGAATTTTATTCACCCCTGAGTTTGGTTGATGAATTACCTAAGATTTATTAGGTGTTTTAAATCTTAAATGTATTGACAACAGAAAAAGTGTTTTTAGTGCCCAGTTTGATACCGTAGGAACTAGACACTGGTAGTTCAGCGGGACAAATGGGTGGGTACGTTAGGCTTAGTAAAATACTAAGTTTGATAGGGATGAATATGCTTTTAATCACAAGTAAATTCTGAAATGACAAATAATGTGCTCCAAATGATACTATAGTTGGCTCAAGACTTCCAGAGTAACTGAGTATCAATAGTAATATTACCTGAACAGTGTACAATTATTGCAACAACAAGAAATATAAATTGACTGACTGAAATCAACTCTTCAGATCAGTGTAAAATAATACAATCACTGCTCAAAATCAACTCTCTGAGACAGTATGATAATATATAGCTTATTAATCAACAAAATAACTCAGTTAATCAGTATCAATGAGACAAAAGAAATAATGAGGCCTATTTTACCGCAGTGCACTTTTGGTTTACAGGGGTATATTTTGTAGCTATACTGAGTGTCTATTAAATCAATGTCATGTTGCAATTATATTATGTTGAATGAAATTTAAAACTGATGAATTATGGTTGGTGGTAGTTTATCCCAAGTAAAATACTATCCCTGGTGGTGCATGGAACGAACTCACCAAATTATGAGCAGGTCCTGATGTACAGGGGGATCAGGAGAAGTCAGGCAGCGTTGTCAGGTGGTGTCTCCTGTGTGTCGCCTTTCAGCCACAAATAAGCAGGCCCCAAAAACGTGAATTAAAGCAGCGTAGCGTTGACTGCAGACGGCTACAAGACAGTCCCAGGTCTGGGCTGATGGGGCCCAAATCTCGAACGCGACGATCGGTAGGTGAGGAGGCTTTAGCCCGATAAAAGGAACCCTAGATGGAATGACGACAATCGTGCGTTATTTTACCAACACAAGGAATGACAAGAAAATAGCAGCTGATGATTAAAAGAATATATAGTACCTTGGATGTTGTGTGGGTTCCAGAAGTGGTGATGTAGGTCGGCTCGGCCACGTGGATTTCAGCCACGAAGAATCCCTCTATAGAGGCAACAGGAATCCCATCATCCCAGCAATGATAATGGATATCCCAAATTTGAGATCTTTTCCTAATTAATCCCAACACTAAGTAATGGAAAATCGAATGTTAGACAAATTCGAAATTATTCAAGAAACAGATCTCACGGCTTACTTTTTGTGACCAGGCTGGTAGACTGCTGCAGACAAAATGGTGCCTATGAAGATCGAAGGGGCTGTCCTTGCCACATCTCACCGGAAGATCACCCTTTTTTGTGTATCTTCCCCTATACTCCCACACACATCAATCACCGGACGATATAAAATTATAGGCGGGAGATATCCCCGCGAACACCCTGTACATGGCATTTCTACCTCACCATGGTAGTGAAAACTATGTCGATAATATCAAGAGAGGTGTCGAGACCATCAGAAAAGAAGGAATATCATTAAATCACCATTTATTTCAAGTCAGAATATATTATTGCCAGTTATTATTGTTTGGATTTGAAACTTCAAATATTCAAACGCGGTCATGCGCAACTGAGGATCATTGTAGACCTGAATAGTGGGGCGAAATACGTCATCATCTTCTTCCCGTGCGATGACCCTTTATCACCATGTAACATAACCCATAACGCCCATACTTACAAGGAATTAGTGCCAAATCAACAAACAGGTACATAATGGCGAAGATACAGAGTGCCAAATCATCATAACGAGATATGGTGCTGATTGTGAGCCGTTAGAGCCCGTATTCGTGATGATAGCAAGGGAACTATGGGTCAATGTTCCATGATGACAATGTTGAAAATTCGAGAAGATGCATGCAGAGGTTCGCAAATAGTGGTCATCCGTCATTAGTGTCATTACCGTCAATAGAGACTAAACGTCATCAAGCTGACAGTGACATTTTCAATAATTACAATAATTACATAACAATGATATTTATTTGGAAATATAACGGCAACAATAATTACAAGAATGATATACTCGAAATTCAAGATGAAATTTGGCGAAATACCTGTGGACTGAATCAGTCATGTGCGACAATTCCAGGAACCAACTACCTACCTACCAAAATTTGTAAACAAAACATTCTGACCAAGAGGTATGCAATAACGATAACTAGTAGGCTAAAAATCACAATATAATTCCTTATTTACAGCAAAAATTGAGTTAGAATCAATAACAACGAACAGAGAAATACCAATCGATAGCCAGTAGTAAACATCACAGATGAATTCAATTATGAAACCAATGAAAAAGAGAGTGAAAAGTAGGTAAACAATAATGCATAGCTCTGTTTTCTGCAGTATTTTCGTAACGTCATGAACGAAGTGTAACAATCTCGTCGAGTGGGCACGAATCTGGATCTGATGATTAAATTGTAAATTTTTTTGTATACATATAATCATAGGATTAATTTTTTCCTGTGTAAATTTCCATGCTACATTGTTATATGGTCCTAAAACAGTACTGTATGCATCTTTCTAAGTAAGATAGAATAAGTTAGTTAGGAGAGCTCTCTACCATAGTAAGATAGGTTAAGCAGCAAATCATTAGAAAATGGTCAAAGTAGTTTATTCTCTGAGTGAATAAAAATTGTACCCATGTTGCAATTTTTATTTTTCATAGGAGGGGGGTGATTGTAACATGAAAATTTACCTTTATCCAAACTCAATTATCAGAATGGTACAGTTTCCTCCTTTTGTGCTCAGACTTGAGTCAAGTATCAATCCATAGTAAACAGCTAGGCATATAGTTCACATTTTATTACAGGAATTTACAAGATGTAAATTACATTACATAACAATTATGGGTATTTCATCATGTTCTTGTACCTGTTGGATTGGTTGGCTCACTGCTTATGTTTTTGGGAATATTGATGCCTAAAATTGAATTGAACATGTAGATTTTAACACAAAGTCACAGTCATAACTTACCTGAAGTCAGTCCCTGTATTCTTCAAACTGATGTGATCATCTCCAAGCAATCCTTGTACTCCAGGAACAATCTGAAAAGAAAAACAAAAGATTAGGTGAAATCATAAAGAAAGTATTTGAGCTTCAACAAGCATTGTACTTACCGAGTGAGTCTTACAGGTGTTAGGACTTTCTTTATTTTTCCCCAAATTCGTTTCTTTGGAAAGTATATTTCACATTCGAATTTGTTTATCTATTTCCATTGGCTATCAATATGATGAATTACAATTTGTCCGAAGTCCAATGTCAAACTGTTCCATGTCAATGTCATAGGTCACAAGTCACGTCAGGCTTGTTTCTTCGTTCCTTTTAGTGCTGTTCGTTTGCACTTAGGGAAATCAGTCAGGTAGATCTGAGTCTTCGGTGACACGTCATGTCATTACAAAGTCGAGTGTCATAAGTCGAATGTCACAAAACCACGTGGGGTAAATCAAATTTTCTCATTGGCTAGAGTTCTAAAGCTTCGATAGCCTATGATTGGCTGATAACTCAACCCGTTGCTCACGCATGGGCGGCGTTGGTGCGCAGTGTGCATAGTTGGCTGTGCATGTTTTTTTAAAATAGGTTTTCCTATATTACGATTTTGTTTCTGCGACAACTAGATTTTTCTGGAAGGGATTGTCCTTTTCCGTTTTGGCTTTAACGACGCCATGATGATGGTGAAAAGCACATTGGTACTTTTGCCTTTCAAGGTGATAAAACACCGACTCTACTTGAATTTTTCATGGGAAGCCGATCCACCATGGGAGGTGAGTTTTTCAAATCATTAGTTGATATAAATTCTTGGCATTAAGGAAGGTCGTTCTCAATTATAGATCTGCCGGCTTCCACGTGAAGTTTTAATTCCATATTTTGGTTTGTGGCTATCAGAGAAGACACCCTGTCTCGCCACTGACCACGAATTGGTTTTGCTGGACCACCGATCACTCCCCGGATTAGATTTTGGCTTATCGTCTGATTTAGATGAACCCACCAAGTCAGGTTTCATACCTGGTTTCAACCCCCAAAACTCTGGAGGTGAAAGGAAACACCAGTCTGGGAACCTGCAGGACAGCATTGACTACCTGCTTGGCCTGCTGAAACTATCACTCTTCAGTGGACCCTTCATTAATGATAGTCCTGGAGCTTTAAAGGAAGTAATGGGGGCCCAATTGACAACAGCATTTTCTGGTGAGCTCCACCCAAATCGAAGTGTGTTCATTCTTTTTCCCAGTATAACCTCAGAAACATTTATTTAATTTCACCAATATTGTGCCATTCACTGATATTTATTGTATTCATACTTGAAAGACAGGCGTGAATCAAGGTTAGTTTTTGCCTCTCATTTTTAATATGCATTTAGTCAGCAGGTGATTCTTATTCATGACAACATATAAGAGTATAGAATTGATATATTTTTGATTTAATTTATATATGGTTATGCAATGGTCCATGTGAACCACATGCAGCTGCAGGCGGTACCAATTGAATTCCCACTAGGTTTTAACTAGGGATTGCATTGAAGTTAAGAGTGTGGTTGGTTTGAAAGGAGTCAAAGTTCACTCCCCTTTCTGGCTATATATATTTTAGTTAATAAACTACCTATGACTAAATATCACACTGTTTGGTTTTCTTATTTTTCTTCACATCCAATTTGAGTGGCGCCCCTTTCAAAATAAAAAAAAAACTGATCAATCAAGAACATCTGACCAACCCACGTCCCAGCTCTCCAGACACATTGGCTGCCGTTCCTTGAACAGCACCATTTTGCAGTTTTTGGTATTTATTTTGGGGTAAGTCTCTAGAAGATGCAAAAGGTGGTGACACAGTATCAGAGTGAATTTCACTATATTAGGAATATGGCCTTTTTTGGCGCTCTCTAGCGGCAAAAAAATTAGTCTAACAAAAAAATGTTATGTATAAAAAAATTAGGAAATTTCATCTCCTTTCATTTTATACCAAATGATCTTGTCGAAAAAATGTTTCCTTCCTGAGATATAGGCCAAAAACTAAAAGAAGTGTCGAAATTTTGGCAGAAAGGTGCCAAAAAAACAAAGTTCCGGGCCAAAATTTTACCAGCAAACTTCAAATTCATGATCAGCAACCCGAAAAACATGGGAATGGAGAATATCAAAACTATAGCAAAACTTTCCTCTGAACCCTCTTTATTTTCCTAATATGCTTAGCCTAATAATGATTAGAAGTTGATGAAACCTATTTCAATAGAGGATAATGCCCTCTAGTTAACGACTGCATCATTCTGTATCTTTTTCTGTAATCACTGCAAAGCTGACATGAATTTTGGTACATCAGTCGTCAGACGTACTCGACAGGCTGAGTCAGTCGTCAATCTAGAATAACGTCGAACAACTCCTCTCCAAATCACATTTGTCTATGGAACGACGGAGCTTCGGTATTCTTCGCCAACGGAAGTATTCCTAAGTATTCCAATCAGACGAACTAGACTAGCCCAGTCAGCACATCCTTTCGTTGTCAACCTCGAAAGATGTCGAACAGCACTTCATCAAGACTCCTTCATCCATAGAACGGCTAGGCTCTGGAATTCATTGCCTGTGGAAGTATTCCCAACAACCTATAATCTCCAGAAGTTCAAAAAATATTTCAATACCTACCTCCTCTGTCCCTATCCTCCTTAGGAACGCACGATGTTCTTTGAACATTATAGGAATTCTTTCTCGTGCGCTCCAAGCGATAAGAAAAGGACAATTTCGATCAAGTACCTACTGCCTATGTTCATGAAAGTATCATAAAAAGTGGTACATATTCTTAGTCATTTCATATCGTGATGCTTGGCAACCTTCTTTATATACTTGCAGCGTCCTGCGTCCCTAACCCTACTTCCACACTCCACAGTTCCACAGCCCACAGCCATTCGTAGTAAACGTTAAGCAGTATTTGGCACTTTCTTTCTCCACTGTTTTTTTAAAGCACGTTCTAAAATTTTTCGAGCGAGTGTGGTGAAGTAATGCAGTTTCGAATATGCAGTTATAAAATGATTGTTCCCAACATTATTGCATGAACTTTATTCTTGCAAAAGATGCTCACAAGGCACGGCAGCTCTTCGTCAGGTGAGCAGTGGTTGTGAATTCTTCATTTATCCTGTTGAGTGCCAAGGAGCGCCACTCAGTTCAATCAAGAAAAGAATAAGAAAATGCACATGCACTATATGACAAATTACTTCCTGGAAGATAAATTTGAGTGTAACAGATTTGATGCAGTGAAAATTGACAAATCACTGAACCTATGCTTCTGATCCCGAATCTTCTACAACAAAAAGATCAGACAAAGACCCATTACAGCGCTCCAAGTCTTGTATGTGCCAAACTTCAGCATCAGTACCATTCTCGTTCTTCAAAACGTAGACTTATTTTGACTCCTTCTCAGCCACTGTACAAAGTATATAACATCAGAGCTAATTTCTAAGAAAAATCATTGCGAGCATTCGACAGAACATTATTTTTCTTCAAAACGTTAAGCTCCAGGTTGTGTTGTCTCCCGACGCGTAGCGGAGAAAAACAAAAAAGCATGAGCTTAAATCTAATATTGTTCCCGTGTATAATACACAATTTTTCACTGTGACAGAAGGAAGGAAGAATCAATATTGAGAAGATATTACATCATTGTGGAATCTGAAAATTATCGACGTGAAATTTTAACTGTTTAACAATAGGGACACCTGTGTTGTAGGTATCTTTATCATTCTTTTGAAGTAATCAAATATCTGATGTCATTTCTGTCGATCTAATTCTGTGATTTGATTTCAAAAATGGCGAATTTAGTGGTTGTTCAGTTATATACAAAACCACGAAGTCCAATGGAGGATGAAAGTACTTGCAGTTCTTTCTTGGAGGTGGTATCATTGACTCATTGTTCGGAACTATAGCACAATAAAAACTATCAACAGTGTATATATATGTGATATATATCCGAGAAAAAAGTACTCACTACTTTTCCACGGGAAAAAAATGATTTATGAAAAGTGACACAGAAAAAAATTCTTCATTACGTCGGCGTAAATCATAATACATAGCGTTCTCCTGATGTGCAGCATGTAGTTTATTCTGAACATCTCTATGAATTTCTAACATTTTCTCCAAATTTTGATTCCAATAATCACGGTTAACCAATCCATATCTACGTTACCCCTCCCATAATATCGACCACTACCAGGTACTTCTCTAACAAAATTCAAAAATGCTGGGCTGTTTCCCGTAACTTCGAGAGCACTTGTTCCCATTGCATAACTAATTTTTGCTAACTCCTCATTCCATGATTTATGATTGTTGTTGATATAACTTCGAACAGCAGTGCAAATCGTTTTATTGGTTCTATCAACATAATTTGCCTGAGGATGATAGTAAGCTGTATACAGGATATTTGGGTCATAACTTTCGACAAGATCTTTGATTGACTCACTAATAAGCTGCTTACCATCATCGCAAATGTTATGTTTTGGGACCCCATAGACGAGAAAGATATCATTTTTGAAGAATTTGATTATATTCGCTGAAGTAGCTTCACGAGGAGGGGAAAATACCGGATACTTGAAGTTCGTGGTGAAGGGCCCATAAGGTCAAGGGCTATTACTTGCCAAGGAAACCGAACCTCTTTCTCTGAGCTCATCGAGCCAAACCCAGCATAATTTGGAGAGTTTTGAGTAGAACAAACTTTATAAGATTTCAGGTACTCAAAAATATCGTGCCTCATTTTAGGCCAGCAGTAAGTTGGAGCAATTCTTGAAATGGTTTCATAGTAACCAAATATGTGATGCGGTTAGTCACTTCACTTAACTTTTTTTTGTTTCACTTAACCTTTTTATGTTTTTCACTTGTTCACTGTTTTTTTATCGTTCAATAAAACTTGAATTTATGTTAAACTAAACATGCACTCTTTCCTTGCCACAATCGAGTTACGAGAGTGGCATAACCCCCTAAGATCACGCAGCCGGGGAGGAAGGCCCCAATGGTCGTGACAAAATCATGACATGACCTGATAATTTGAATTCTCTGACACTTTGGTACTGAGAGTTTTCAGTCTGATATATTTGTGTTCACAGGGCATTTTGACGGTACTAATTTATAAACGAAATCATTTCTTGCCGACCACTTGAGATAACTTCCAGGGTTCCTCCAAATTTTAGTCCTCAAATTTTCATAAGAAAAATCTAGCTCATCTAAACTGATTTTCAAATCAATTCTGTCGATTTTACCTTCTAGTGCGCAACAATGGTCAATATCATCTGTAGCTGGTTCTACTGGACTCCGAGACAGGGCATCAGGAACAATGTTTAAACGTCCTGCTTTGTGCTCTATGGTGGAATCGAATTGACTTGACACACCACCTATCTATTCTTCCAATTGGTTTTTTTATTCCAAACATCAATTTGAGCGAAGCGTGATCAGTGATTGGAGTTAAATGCACTCCCTCAATATAACCCAGACATTTTTCACGAGCAAATATACATGCTTAACATTTTTTTTCAGTTACAGTATAGTAACGTTCATTTTTCCAAAAACTACGTGAAGCAAAAGCTATCACTTTCTCTTGATCATCTTGTATTTGAGTTAAAACGGAACCTAGCCCTGAATCAGATGCATCGCACTATATAATAAGTGGGACAGAAAAATCTGAGCTTGACAAAATGGATGCAGAAACTAATGCTTGTTTCATATCTGACAAAGCCTGATCATCTTCATTGGACCAAGTGACTTTTTGACCTTTCTTCTTGTTTTTCAGCAAATCGTTAATAGGGGTAATGAGAGTCAAAAAGTGCAGAATGAATCGTCTGTACCAAGTGCACATCCCAGTGAAACGTTTTATTTCAGTAGAATTCCGAGGCTGTGGAAACTCAATCATTGCTTCCACCTTTTTAGGTTCAGTTCTCAGACCAAGTTTATCGATAATAAATCCCAAATATTTCATTCTCTGAAAAATTCACACTTTTCAAAATTTACTGTTAACCCTTAATTACTCGCGCTGGTGTATTTTGTACACCAGCGCCAAATTTCTTGCTACCATCGAACGTAGAATTTTTTTTGTGGCTCTAGACTCCCACCTAACCTATGTCTAACATGTCTGGGATGTGATAGATCAGTTTTGTGTGTGAGTTTGTACGTAAATTTTGACGCGTTGTCACGTTGATGCCCGTTGGTGCCTAGAATACAATACACTGCGTGGGAAATAGGGTAAATTATCTAAGTATTCAATATTGTATACAAACACCTTGGTTGTGTATTATGTGGACGCACTAAAAACAGAGTGACTTTTTCTTTAATTGCATTTCCTCGTTGGACCCAGCACTGGATCCAACGCCTTATAAGTCAAAACTTGTGCGGGGTTAATAGAGCATACGTTTTTGTTCCACCTAAAAACAAGTCGAATTTATGGTGGTGTACAAAATACACCGCGTGGGAAAAAGTTCGAATTAATTAGCGCGAGTAATCAAGGGTCAACTTGGCATCTTCAAGACGCTTAGCTACTTCTTTCAGTAATTTTATATGTTTTTCAGAAGTTGAACTCATTATAATCTAGTCATCAAAAAAAACGAAAATATTGGGTTTCAAATCTGGTCACTGAAAAATGAGGTATTTTTCAAAATGCACTTTTGTCAAATTTTATCCAATTGGTTTCACTCATTTTCAAACAGCGAACAAAAATGTGTTTATTTATGAAAACTTTGAACTTGTCTCACGGAAAAACAGTACATTTTTTATAGAAACAAGTTGGGTCCGATCAACTTATCTTGACATGTATTACCTGTGGTAGCTCTGTGTCTCAGCAATTTCGGGACACCCTTTATATCTCAACGAAAGTATTTCACACTTCTAGGGATTACAAATTGATTGGAGCAATTTTGTTCAATTCCTAAATGTGTCAGAATTCTGAAGATTCGTGTCAGATGAAGAACTATCCTCAATCTGAATTGACACAATCCCGGTTAAAAATTCATGACCTGGTGTAAATAAACACCATATTCATTGCAGATTTGATCATTTGATGATGATTTTGTAAACCGATTCCGGTGTTACTTTGAATTCACTGATGATGATGATGACCAGCCCAGTGCAAACTTGATCAGAAAATATTTCGTATAACACACCAGTCTGGATAGCTTTACATCGATTTCAAAATCTCAAATCTCACCTGAAAATGTGCAGAGATAGCACCAAACACCGGTGCTCTACAAATTGATGTGAATTAACACTGAAATATGCAGAACCTCTGAGGAAATCATTCGGTGTTAGCTGGTGTCAAATGGTTTTCTAGTTTTTCTTAGAGGGTACACTGATGAGAGCAGAAAGCTCGAAACAGGTCGGTGTGTCTCGTTGCTGAATCTGAAGAAATCGGCATTAGGGAAAAACATTCGCATTCGCCTCGTTTTGCGTGGCATCAGCCAGAAGAGTAGTTGTTTTTCTCACATCATCTACCATTGTGGCTCATTTCACGAATATTTGTGGAAATGACTGACCTTTTTTATATCAATTCTATAATGATTGAGTTCAATATCATAGAAGTTATTGTGCTATTTGGATTTTTCTTGAATCCCTCTCAGTTTGAGAAACATGTTTGCATTCAAGTCTCCATATAAATTTGATAATATTCGAGTGATATGATCATACTTTCCATCATTTTCTGATGCACGCTGATACTACACAAAAGAATTTTCTTTCAGGCTTTCCAGCTCGGCTCCTATATACATTTCATCTATAGTAATTAGATGAAGATGCGAAAGAAGGAATAAGAAGTTAGTGCTCCTGATCATTATTGCTCCTTGGAGAACAAAAAGACAAGAAAATAACGAGGTTGAGGAGATAGAAGTTATATTGTCGGCTTTTATAACGTATCACTCGAGGAATCCAGATAAAAAGAAAGAGATATAACACAGTCAATGAGACGTTAACAAAAACTTCGTGATACAAAGCTGGATGAGTGCAGATTTTTCATTTCAGGATTCGGACCCTGATTGAAATCCAGTTAACCGATCTTGAAGAAGGTGAACGATAGTTGAATGTATAATGACGGGTTTTTATTCATTTCATTCCATCTTATTTTGAACGAGTCAGAGTGGCAGAACTAAAATTCCTCCAAGTAATCATGAAACTCAGTTTCTGTTGATAGATTCGTCAATAGTTTAATATTTTTGGGAATCTTCCACAACATATAGCAAGTAACATTTCTACAAGGTGACTTTGGAATGGGTCCAGATATTCCAGAAACAAATGATGGTCGACGTTTACCATCAAATAGTATCAATAAAATCAGAACAATCAAATTTTTCTGACTCAAATAATTTTTACGACATTC